>JAWNLX010000587.1:9047500-9110000 GCA_035042055.1 Drosophila macrothrix
CGCCTCTTATTACATATTTTTTTCCTCTCTCTCACTCTTATGCGCTCTTGCCTTATTTTAAATACATGTGATGCTCCTACAGAGAAAAGATATATATATATATATATATATGTATACATATATGTGTGTTTGTATTTGGGAGGGGAGAGGGTTTTGTTATCTGAAAGAAAAGTGCAAGAATTGTTCTAAATCTACTGGGAAGAAAGGAGGCGAAAAGTGAAAGTGCAAAAATAAAAAAAGCACCAACTAAAAGAAGGTTGCAAGTGCAATGCAAAAAAAAGTAAATACACAAAGAAAATAATGAATAGGAACAGCAGCAGTAGCAAAGATAGACGAAGATGAAGCAGAAAGTGTTTGAGCAATAATTGTCAAAGAACGTGCGAAAGCAAAACGACAAATATTTGAGCTGTAAAAGCTGTAATTTATGCATGTGTGCATATTATCTATTCAGCATGTGTGTGTGTGTGTGTGTGTGTGTGTGTGTGGTGTGTATACGACACACAACATCCACATACTACTCGTGTGCTTGTTGTTTTGTAATTGACGCAAAAGAAAAAACTTTCATTTGCCTTTTGTAATTACTTACTAACAGTTGCCAGTTGCATTAACAAGGCAAACCCAAAAAAAAAAAAGGATATATGTGTGTTTGTGTGCGTGTGTGTATAATATATATATGGATGCATGTATACACTCAAGCATTTGCATATGTATGTACATACATACATACATACATACATAGCATGTATAGAGATGAACTTCTGAGTCGCTGTCACATGCATGCGCGAGTCCTGTGAGTCCTGCATGCATACACACACACACATGTACATACATAAGCGCACACATACACACACATATGTGCTCTCAAGCACACACACATGAGCAGCCGTTACAAATCGCCTGCGAGAGTCCAAAACTCATGTCGCACATATGTATGTGTGCGTGTGTGTGCAAGTGTGTATAGGGGTGAAACGAGTTCCGTGGGCGTGGCCAAATATATGTATGTTAACCAGCATGCGGAGGCTTGCCTACGACATGTGCGTGCGAGCGAGATGCATGCAGTTTCACTTAAAATAACTCTCCCGAAATGCGTGTGACGATTGTTATGTGTGTGTATGTACGCATGTGTGTCAGTCAGTGTGCGTGTGTGTGTGTATGTGTGTTGGTCGCCTAACTGCTTCACTTTTGCTTATGCCCATGTAGAGCACAGAACAGGACTCTGACAAGGATAACTGCGCATTGTAGATTCAATATCAAATGTATGGAGATAGTCAGATTCTTATAAATGAGCCAAAATATGCTAAAATGTTTTTGATTATTTATTTATGTCTAGTTCTGGATCATATCTGTCCTTAGCCCTTACAAATTTGCACATATTTATTATAGCACACTTGGCCAATCCTTTTTTAAGTTTTGTGGCAAAAAGTTGCCAATTTTAACCGCTTGCACTGAGCTTACACATTTTGTCGGCAGAGGGCGTAGCAGTGGTGATCACACTACTTCAATAGCCTCAGTTTTGCGCTAGCAGAGCGTAGCTTTTGACACTAACAGAACTGCAGTTGCGTTAACATTCTGTAAGTAGACCTTATGCTCACTTTGCGCGCAATTTGAAAACTTAGCAGTTCGCGATATTTACTTGTAATGTGTTGGCATCATAGATTCTTTAAGACCTGTTTTCAGGTCGAAAAAAAGTTATCGATAGCTAAGTACTCCATGTAAAAAATAGTGTAAAAGAGCTAGCGACATTTTTTTTGGGTTTAAAATGGCAAAGCTGTGTGTGCACTGTAAAGTAACTGTTAACTTATATGGATTTTTGGAACAGCTGTTGTCTTGACAGTGGCTATTGGCAATTCCCCTGTTGCAAGTCGAATTTCACAAGGTAAATTGTGAAGAAAATATTAAATTAATGTAATCGTCAAGGCAAAAGTGTACTTATAAAGGCCGTCTCTTTTTTACTCTCCGCGGACCTTTTTGTGTTTAGGTTCCACAAACGAAATATAAACCAATTTCGTGAGACATTTTTTTCGTTCTGAATTCAATGCTTTTAAGAGATATTTCATCCATAATTGGTTTAATTAATTAGATATTATATAATATTATTTTATATATTATATTATTTTTTATTAATAATCAAACGTTTCGATTCAAATCCGCTGTTTACCGAAATTTGTACAGCGCTATTAAGCAGCATTTGTGGAGCAGCAACAAGAAGACCGTGCAACAGTTTATATCGTTATCGTTATCGATATCGACATCCTCAGCTGTGAAGAGCAGCATATTATTTTGATTCCCACGTGCGCGCTCGGACGCCAAAATCAAGATGAACAATTTCCAGCCACTTAATATACGCAGATTTCAACAGAAGGCCCAGGTGGTCACACCGGACACAACCTACTGGAACCGATTAGAAGTAAGCATAATACACAGTGTACAGATTGCCAAATTTAGTATGATTTACATTTCCAAACACCCAACAAACAGAAACCGGAGCTGCTTAAGGAGCACACAACCATCGACTACATTGACTTCAGTCCGAGTGAGCCGGATAACTTTGTGCTGACATGTTCGGTGCGTGTGCAGATCTACCATCTGGTGACAAAGCTGGTCGTTAAGAACCTATCCAAGTTCCAAAAGACCGCATATGGAGCAACGTTCCGGCAGGACGGTCGCCTCTTGGCTGCCGGCGATGAGGAGGGTCACGTGAAGCTATTCGACACGAGCAGCCGGAATATACTGCGTCTATTCAAGGGGCACACGGCGCCTGTGCACCGTACATTCTTCACGGCGGACAAATTGCAGCTGGCCAGCTTTGCGGATGACAAATCGGTGCGACTGTGGGATGTGGGCAATGAGAAGCTGGTGCGGACATATGAAGATGCCCACAGCGATTATATACGTGCGGGCGCTACGCATCCGCAGGCCGGGCACATGTTCATCTCCGGCGGCTACGATGGCAAAGTCAATCTGTACGACACACGGGCACAAGAGTCAATAACCCGTACCCTGGATCACGGCAGTCCCGTTGAGTCCATGCTGTTCCTGCCCAACGGCTCCATATTCATAACTGCCGGCGGCACACAGGTGCGCGTCTGGGACTTGATAAGTGGATGCCGCCTGCTGACGACGAAGTCGCAGCATCACAAGACCGTCACGTGTCTGCGCCTGGGCTCCGACGGCCGGCGTCTATTGTCTGGCGGCCTGGATCGTCATGTGAAGATCTATGATGTGGGCACGTATAAAACGGTGCACACCTTAACCTATCCCAATCCGATTGTTAGCCTGGGCGTCGCTGCGAAGGATCAGGCTGTCGTTGCCGGTATGGTTGATGGCCTGGTGTCCATCAAGCGCATGATTGTCGACAGTAAGCCGAGTCACCTCAAACAGATCAAAGCCAGCCATCGACAGAAGCAACGCAATCGGATGGCGCGTCCCAACACAACGGCAACCGTGGATCATAGTGTCTCGGGTCAACGGCGAGCGCCACAGTTGGCGGTCTTCGAGCAGCATCTGCGTAAATACAACTACAAAAAGGCACTGGACAGTGTGCTCGTGCCGAAGAACACCGAAGATCATCCCGAGAAAATAGTAGCCGTCATCACCGAGCTAATGCATCGCAGCGCTCTGCGGGCGGCATTAACGAATCGAAATGAGGCGACACTAATCCAATTCATTGACTTCCTGTGCGCCCACATTGGCGAGGTGCGGTTCATGCGACCGATTCTCAATGCCGCCAGCACCGTGATGGATGTGTTCGAGAACAATGTGTTTGCGTACACCAAACAAATGCACGCGGCTCTCGAGCGACTGAGACGGACAATGCAGGCCGAGATTAGGCTAACAATGGAGCTGGCGCAG
Source organism: Drosophila macrothrix (assembly GCA_035042055.1). Classification (NCBI taxonomy): domain Eukaryota; kingdom Metazoa; phylum Arthropoda; class Insecta; order Diptera; family Drosophilidae; genus Drosophila; species Drosophila macrothrix. Next base: position 9,051,353 of record JAWNLX010000587.1, read on the forward strand.
CTGAAGGGCGCACTGGAGATGATTATCGAGGGGGCGCTGGACAACAATGAAGACGACGCCACCAAAATCCGCTTCACACAATCCAAGTCGCCCAAAATGCACCCATCCCAGGCGGCCTCCAATTACGTAGTCATTGTCGATTAGAGATTAGACCATTAGATAGCTCATAATTGCTCCTAAACCTAGAATTATATTCTATATATTTCTTTTGTGGCTTTCATTGATGCTTTTGCATATGTACATATATATATATATATATATATATTTTGCATATATACATATATATATATATATAACTGATTTCATACACACTTGAGCTGAATGCCTTGTCAATTTCTATTTCATATTGTACAAAATTCAACTCGTAATAGTATTAAATAAAAAATAAAAAAAAAACTTGCAACTTTGATGCTTATGTTAAATATTTGCAGTTTTTCCACGTCTATAAAGTTTTTATATACGTTGTGTTTGTTTGTTGCTTGGTTTCTTTTGTCGCATTTATTTTAATTGGTTGTTTTTCTTTTTCTTTTTCTTGTTTTTTTGTTTATCATTATTTTATGATTATTTGGAAAGACGAATTTACAGTTAGATCTTGCTTATGCTCACTTGTTTTTTTGTTTTTCGTTTGTTTTTGTTTTTTGCCGTTTCGTTAATATGCTTAACGTTTAACTCTTCTAATTGTATATACTACATACATATGTATATCATATATATATATATAGATATATGTATATATATATTATGTGCTATTACTACATCCACATTTGCAATCCCTTACAGTTAAGGAGAAAAATAAGTTTAGACATTCTATAAATAATACAAAAAAAAACAGTATTTTACTTGACTTAATTAATTACAGTTAGGTAGGTATGTGTGTGTGTATGTATGTATGTGTGTGTGTGTGTGTGTGTGTGTGTGTATGCATGTGTGTATATGTGTGTGTGTTTGTGTGTGTATGCTTGTGCCAGAGTTTTTGTGTAATTTGTATCGTCAAAAACAAACCCGCATCGCCCATTGTCCCCCGTTAAAGAAACGAAACATGAAATGGAATACTTACATATGTACATACATACATACAAACATATGTACATACATACACACATACATACATACGTACATATGCACCTACATATACAGATAACATATACATCAAATTGAATCAACATAGTGACACAGTGTGGCAACTCCTACGACAATCATCATTACATTTACATTGCATACATAGATACGTATATATTGCCATTAAATTTACTAGCTGCTTTCATCGCTACCGCAATCCACTAACTGTACAAGTTTAATCGTTTACACAATTTAAATATATATATATATATATATTTATATCTTGTTTCGAAGCAGATTATCTTAATTGGCAGGGATAAAAGAGACAATAATAATAATAATAATAATAATAATAATAATAACATAACATAAGAAAATGATAGATTACAAGATTAATTCGATTTATTCTGATAGTACAAACAGTACGTAAGGTAAATAATTATATTTATTTTGTTTTTGTTGTTTTGTTTTTGCGTTTTGTTTTTCTTGTTTTTTGTTTTTTACCATTTTTGTTTTTGTTTTTTATCAAGTATACACGATTTGCAGAAATTAACAGTGAACGGCGCAACGTTCACACATAAATAATGTTGAATGGCGGGTTCGAGTTGAATGCTTGCTGCTTCTGGTCCTGTTACTACTTCTGCTTCTGATTCTGCTTCTGATTCTGCTTCTGCTTCTGATTCTGCTTCTGATTCTGCTTCTGATTCTGCTCCTGTTTCTACTACTCTCTTTGTTTCCCCTTTACTCCTCTGCGGGATGGGCAGGGGGCTGAATGCAGCCGCCTGTGTGTGTGTGGTGTTTGTTGAGGGGGCAGGTGTGGATTTTAAAATGGGTGAGCGGCGACATTTGGCAAACGTCTGTTCCTTAATCTAAGACTGTAACTGTTAAGCAAAAAAAAATAAGCTATTCTTAGCCGTCCTCCTTTGGCGGCGTGAACCAACCTAAAAATAAAAAAAACAAACGTTAATATTAAATAGGTTTTAAGTCTATATATTCTTTTACTTACCATTCTTTTCGTGGATTTGCACTAAGGATTTGAAGCTTTGCTGGGCCCGTGCTAAACTATATTGGCTCTGGCTAAGCGCCTATTTGATAGAGTAGATAAACGAATATGAAATATAAGTTAATTGGTATAACGTATTTAATAGCCTCCTTTACGTCGTCGTACCTTGGTAGCACCAAACTGTATACGCGCCTTGCCCTTGACCAATGTCGCGGCAATTTGCATAATCACGGCCTCGACCGTGTAGGCGGAACTCCAGCCTTGTTTGGTCAGCAGTTCCATGCAAATGGCACCGCCGATGAGCACATAGCCACCTAAAGCCAATCAAAGGAATACAAAATAATCAATCAATCAATCAATTACAATGACAATCAGGTAAATAATTGATGTATATGTATATATATATGGTGCAGCACCTGAGATGATTGGATGAACGACACGCACGAAGGGCGGCTCAAATGGATACGTCTCCTTGAATAGTATATTGAGCAGTATGTTATCCTTGCCCTCCTTCTCCTTCAGCTGCAACAGATCGCTGTGTAGGGGACTATCCGGATCCACAGACTTGAGGCGTATGTTCCACTCGTAAATCGAGTCGTTGACCAGTTCAATAGAGTACATGTTCTTCTTGAATGCATCTGATCGATAAATATCACGTAGTTCTTTCATCAGGCGATCGGTTGCCTGCACTGAACCAGAAACTGAACCCTGCGCATCAATTAAATAGAGAGAACAACACAATTAGAGAGAGAGAGAGAGAGAGACAAATACAGAGTACATTTCTCGCTTGAAAAACAAAAGAAAGAATAAATATTACATTTGAAAAGCGAGCGCATTCATTTTGGATATGAAATGAGCTATTTGTATAACTACTGAACTACTGTTTATAATATATTTACGCACTTTTAAATAGTCTTGTCTTTGACTTTGACGCAGTCTTTCTAGAGTTGCTAAATGTTCCACCTCCATGTCATCTTTCTGCATGGAAGAAATGCACAGTTAATATTTATATATATATGTATATATATATATATATATAGATGCTTTTATACGCACTTTATTTGTACTGCGGACATCATCCATTTCCAATGGTAGATCCTCATCGCCCTCGCTCTCCTGTTCGCTTTCGCCGATGGGATCCTCAATCTCTTCCTGATCGGAATCGGTCTCCTCATTGCCATGCGGCCCAGAGCCGCCACCGCCGCCAGCAGAACGCTCCAAGCGTAATGGTGATGCGGAGGGCGGCGGCGTTTGCAGCGGCAGCGCCAAATTATCGATATCGGGTGGCAGTGGAACATTGTGTAGACGGCACAGCTCGCGCAGCAATATGCCAACCTGCCAACAACAACAATAACATTATTGTTCGATTAGTTCAAAATGTGTGCGATACAGTTGTGAATAGGACAGGACATAGGTATATAGAACGGAGAGACGGACGGACGGACGGACAATTAATTACCTGATTAATCACGTGATTATCGCGACCATTTGTATTGCTAAGGATTTGCACGGCATTTGTAACGCTCGTCTCCTCGCTTTCGGCAAACCAAACTGGCGGCGACGACGGATACGTTTCCTGCAACAACATAAATAATTAATTAATTAGCTATTGGTATATATACAGTGTCTCACAGCTCATTTCGGCAGTGTCTAGCAAAAATGTTAAAGTGCTATAAAGTTTAAACAAAGAAACAAACGCAAAATGTTTAAATGCCAATTTGTTTTATGTTATATCACGTTTGAAAAGGAAACTTTAGTTTTTATTAAAATATTAATTAATTAACTAAAATTGGTTAAAAACTGAAAACATATCCAAAATACAGGTCTGCGCTTATTTCGGCAGTCTTAGAAAAGTAACATATTAGGCGTATAAAAACTTAAATAAGGATGTTAATACTTAGTATGATATCCTTTAGCCTTAATAACATCCCTTAACCTATTATTCATGGAAGATACCAGCTTCCGGGTTGTTTCTGGACTGATTTTACTCCACTCATCCAGCAGAGCATTTTTGAGATCGGATCTGTGATTCTGGATGTTATTTTCCAGCAGATCCCACAAATTTAAAATAACATTTAAATCTGGAGACCGGGCCTGTGGAATTAGCATGTGGGGGCAGTTCCAGATAAGCCAGGACTGTACTAATCCGGACTTATGCTTGGCTGTTGTCCTGGTAGTGGTCCTGGTAGAACCGGAAAGTACGTCGGATTCCTAGCTTCTTGACACTTTGTAGTAAATTTTCTTTTAATATATTGAGATCCACATTCTTGTCCATTGTTGTTTCAATAAACACCAAGTTTCCACCGCCGGCTTCCGAGATAGATGCCCATACCATGACACCTTCTCCGCGTGCTTGACTGTTGCCTTTTGGATTTTGGGATTCAGCTCAGTATTGGACTGTCGCCACACATAATTCCGTCCGTCGGAGCCAAAAATGTTAAATTTGGGCTCATCTTCAAATATGAATGTGTTCCAGAACTCTAAATCCTTGTCCAAGTGGGTTTTGGCAAACGTCATCCTAGTCGCTTTATTTTTTTCGCTTATAAAGGGCTTCTTCCGTGGTACTCGGGCATTAAAGTCATGGTTGCGCAGAGCCCGGCGCACAGTTTCCACACTGCACTTTTTCCCCATTTCATTCTGCACCTGTTGAGTCAGTTTTGGAGCCGATAGCTTGGGATTTGCCCTTATTTTCTTGACGATCCTCCGCTCCTCCTGGTCGGTGAAAATCTTGTTTGGTGCCTTTCTGCCCTTGTCCTGTATCCGATTTTCGTCGACGAAGCGACGAATGATGTTGAATACAGTTGTGGTGCTTAGATTAATCATTTTAGCTATTTGGCGATGTGAATATCCAATCTTGAAGTGTTCCAGGATGAGATTCCGTTGCTCAATGGTAGTCCGTTTGTCCATAGTCCTTGTTGGCTGGTGGTACCCAAATTGCAGGATATAACTAAACTAACTACGAAGGATTGGTATATTGATACACAAAATAATCAACCCGACGTAAAAAATCCGGGTTTTATGGCACCCAGGTGTCCATAATGCCACTATTGGAAATAAGTTGTGACCATATTTTACGGCACTTTTTACATAACCCGACCTGGCACGTGGGGAAACCCCAGTTTATGGGGGTCATATATCCATTTAGGTGGTTAATATATGTACCTGTCATCGGTCCTTGGAATTTTTGAAAAATATTGGTTAATTATTTTATGGCAGGCAATTAACATTTTTGCTAGACACTGCCGAAATGAGCTGTGAGACACTGTATATACAAATGGACGTAAGTACACATTGATTTTTGAGAGTCTACGTGTATAATAACAAAAGCCAGGCCAGGCCAGCTGCGAGAGACAGCGTCAATGAAATTACACATATAACCTTTAATTAGATCGTTGAACCAGGGCAGAGTCAAAGCCAGAGCTGAGTCTGAGTCCGAACAGAGTGAATAAACGGAAAGATGGCAACAAAAAAAAATATACAAAATACAAAATACAAAAAAAAAATGAAAAGAAAATGATGACAAAGTTGGTGGCAGGCAGGCCAGGCAGGCAACTGTTGTTTGAGCAGCGAACGCAGGGCAGTGAATCATAAATTATTGAAGCACGCTGTCCGCAAGAATCAAACTCAGTAGCAACAACAACCAACAACCACCAACGACAACAACAACTTGAGACAACAGAGCAAAAGGTAAAAAGAGCTAAACGAAAAGTTGATCACAAATTTTCGACAGCAGCTGAGCTTAGCTAAGGAGTGAGCGACAAAAAGAGAGAGAGAGAGAGAGATGGAGAGTTAGACAGAGAGCGAGTTCCGCAACAATGAAGAGAGCAAAAGAGTGCGAGAGCTTGAAGAATAAACCAATGGAATTGTACCGCAAGGCAACAACAGCCGAAGATCATCGAGCGCTTCGCTTCTTGCTGTTTGCTGTCAAAGTTATTTGTTCTGTTGTTGTTGTATTTGTATTTGGTTTGAAAGGGTGGCTTTCGTCAAGTGGAGCAGCGAATAATTGATCATGTTCACATTGTGATTGACCTGATTTCGAATGACAAACTGCTACTGCATAATCCTCCGGTTGTATTTACAAGAATTTCAAATGATTAGCGGCTATTAATATGTACATTGAGGTAGGTACTTAAATATGTAAATATGTATTGTATGCAAAATGTGTATAGCTGTATAGCTGTATATTGTGTATATATGTGTGTATAAGCATGTATATAAATAGGCCTTAAGATAACAGTAGTTTGTGTGTGCTTACTTACCGTTATGTTGGCATGAATGTCGTAACGCTTGCCATTCTTATCGATGAACCTACACAAAAGTTCGTCCACGCTGGAATTGAGTATCTGAAAGCGCTCGTGATTCTTCGGAAAGATTTTCTCCAGTGTTTTGATTTCTTGCTTTAGTGTGTTAAGGCACGCCATATTGGCGGGCAAGGCAATGTGACGACAAATAGTCGAGTCACGGATTCGCCTCCCACCGGAGCTCCGAGCTGCCCGCTTGAGGTTGGGGTGTTGGTTGGTGCTGGTGCTGGTGGTGGGAAGAGTAGTAGTTGGATAGGGAATAGGAGCGGTAGCAAACTACTACTACCACAGAGGCGGCGGCACAGGTACACAGCACATGCACACAATGCAGCAGCAAGTGCTTAATTGTTTGTTTTGTATATTATTGCTTTTAATTTGATTATTATTGTTTTTGTTGTTTTTGTTGTTGTTGTTGTAGTGCGAGTCCCTTTTTACCTCTTGCTCGTTGCTTTGTGCGTCCGCTCGACAATAGATGGCGCTTGCTGCCTTTCAGTTTCTCTCTAGAATGCTGCTGCTCTCGTGTTTCGTTTTTTTTTGTTGAATTTGTTATTGATTGTTGGAGGTAGATTATCCTATATACATATGTATTATAATGTCAGGCAGCAGCAGCAGCAGGCAATAAAATTAACATCACCTTCGACGAATTTGACAGCACAACCCACGCACACTTGAATTCCAATTCAAATATTGTTGACTTTTGACTGTTGGCTATTTATATTTGTATTTATATTGCTATTGCTGTTGTTTGTTGTTGTTTGTTTTTATTGCACTTCTTCACTTGCAATTCAATACAACTCTGAGCGCATACTCCGTCTGCGCCCCCACACACACTCTGCATGCGCCTCTCACCTTTTGACACGACGATTTTTTTTTTTTTGCTCTCCTTGCCCTGTTTGCTTTGCACCGTTTTTTGGCTAGTGTGTGCTGTGACTTTCAGTAATTTCCTATCTCTCTCTTTTTCGTCGGGTCCTTAGATTGGCTTTACTCGGCTACATAGTTGAAAACGATAACCGATAGATTTAAGCACGTGTTTCAGTTTCAATCGTAGCAAACAAAACAAAACAAAAAAATTAAAACACACACATACACACACATTCATATGCAAAACTTATCCTGCCATTGTATGGGAAACTATTTTCTATAAATACTACAAAATAAAATACATTTTTATATCAACATAAATGAAATTGAACTTTTACCAACTTTACGTCAGCTTTTCGCATGGTTTCGCATGGGCAACCACTTATTCTAGTGTTATTTGTTACTTGATTTGACTCCACCCCAGCTAAAATGCCAATTCAAATAGGAATCAAGAGTTGCGCATTTCATGGCATATTTTCCTCCAGACTTGAGTTAGTATATATATTTATATACATATATATAGTGTCTCACTGCTCATCAGGACCAGTGCCTAGCAAAAATTTTAATCGCCTGCCATAAACTAATTATCCAATATTTTTCAAAAATTGCAAAGACCGATGGCAGGTACATTTATTAACCACCATAATGAATATATGATCCCAATAAATTTGGGGTTTTCCCACCAGCTAGGCCGGGTTATGTAAAAAAGTACCTTAATTTATGGTCACATATTATTTGGACCAGGGGCGTTATGGACACCATAAAACCCGGATTTTTTTTACATCAGGTTGATGATTTTCGGTATAAATAGACCAATTCTTCGTAGTCAGTTTAGTTATATCCTGCATCTCGGGTGCAACCAGCCAACAAGGACTATGGGCAAATGGACCACCATTGACCAACGGAATCTCTTCCTGGAACATTTCCAGATCGGATATTCACATCGCCAAATAGCTAAAATGGTAAATCTAAGCAAATCAACTGTGACCAACATCATTCGGCGCTTCGTCGACGAAAATCGGATAGAGGACAAGGGCAGAAAGGCACCAAACAAGATTTTCACCGAACAGGAGGAGCGGGGGATCATCAGGAAAATAAGGGAAAATCCCAAACTATCGGCTCCAAAACTGACTCAACAGGTGCAGGATGAAATGGGGAAAAAGTGCAGTGTGGAAACTGTGCGCCGGGTTCTGCGCAACCATGACTTTTGTTGAAAATATGTAAAAGATCAATACAACATTCCGATTACTAATGTGAATAACAGAAAATATCGATACTGCGCTCGATACCTTAACTTAAGAATACATTGAATAAAAGTTCTTCTTAGTCTAACCGCCAAACCTAGTGCATCACTTTTTGCCGCTTTAAAAACCCAACATTTTCCATGAATAATAGGTTAAGGGACGTTAGTAAGGCTAAAGGATATCATACTAAGTATTAACATCCTTATTTAAGTTTTTATACGCCTAATATGTTACTTTTCTAAGGCTGGGTCAAAAAAGCTTTGACATGTATTTTGGCTATGTTTTCAGTTTTTGACTAATTTTAGTTAATTAATTAAAATTTAAATAAAAACTGAAGTTTCCTTTTCAATCGTGATATAACATAAAACAAATTGGCATTTAAACATTTTGCGTTTGTTTCTTTGTTTAAACTTTATAGCACTTTAAAATTTTTGCTAGACACTGGTCCTGATGAGTTGTGAGACACTGTATATATACATATATAAATCGGCTTAACATCTCTATGAGATTACTATTTGAATACTGTGCTGCTTTCGTTTTTTGGCGCCACTGTGCACGGTTTGAGCACGGTTAAAGCCCAAATTAATTGCGGACGCAGCTGTGAGCAAAGAGAGCCAAGAGAGCCCTCAAATTCCAGTGTTGCCCACCAGCTGCTGGACTGACAGGCTTAAGATAATTCAATGTGAAACATCCGTCCACAAACACACATACACACACAAACACACACACAGATGTGGATGTAGTAGACATGAACGTTTACATTGTCAACGAAACGATATTGGCTTTAATAATAACATTTAAGATTTATCTATTGTGCATATGTATACAGTGTGTACGCCACACACATACATATATCCATACAGAGATATACACACTAATACAGTAAATTGACTTTTCAGTGTTGCTTTGCTGCCGCCGCCGCCATGCTGCACTTTGTTTTATTCAATTTACCTTGTCCTGCACTTTACACATTCAAAACAGAAAGAGAGATAGAAAACGAAAAGAGCTCCTTTGTTTGCGTATACCACACACTCTCGCACACACACACACACACACACACACACACACATAAACGACATGCACAGACGGCACACAGACGCATTTTCACATTGAACCCGTTCGCAATAAGTTCTATATATATATATTTATAAATATATATATATATACAAATGTACATATGCATGTATTCGAAACATAAAAGTAAAATAAGTAAATAACTAATAATAATAATAACAACAGCATTGACGGCTGCAAAGGCAAAAAGAGAAAAGTAAAAGAAAAAAAAAGCAACAATAAACACACGAATAGACACAAACAAACAAACGAACACATGAACGAACGAACACACGCACACAATAATAAAAAGAAACGTAGCCAGTCGCACGCCCGCTTGGCACCTTTACGACGTCGTCAATTTGACTCCAGCGGACCGAACGACCTGCACTGCACTCCACTCCGTCCGTCGGCTTGAAGCTGCGAAATTTTACTGAAAAATCACTTTCGCCAGACAGGCGCCGTCGCCGTGCAAAGCTACGCAATACAAATATACGTGCCGAAAGCAGCCACAACAGAATCAGTCAACGGAGCAACAATGACAATCGAAAGAAGTTATCGATGCGCTTACATATCGCTATCGAAAGAAGGAAATTCGCACTCTGCACTATCATCACACACACACATGCATATGTGTGAAAATACATACATATACATATTTATGCAGGGCAAATCTAATCGTCTAATGTAAAAATATAGATGGATATTGCCAATCGGTATACTCCCTCCCCCCATTCCACCACTGCAATAGACACATTTACACTCAAACTCCTATGACTGCTCTGCACATATATTTTTCCTGCGAACAAAATCAATTACCTGCCATATAAAATACATACATGAATTCATACATTCATCACAATCTCACAAAAACTTACATACATACGTACATAAATGGTATGTAGACACATTCATACGTTTACACTTTGTAGGCATTTACCAGAGTACAACATACATACATATAAATACATACAAGTATTTAGTGATGTGTGTAGATATTTTAAAGTTTTGCAAGACTGCACTAATTCGCCATATTTTTTGTGGCAATGGCTTTTGTGTGTCGCTGTTATTTGTAATTGTATTTGTGTGGACGCGAATTGGCTTCTTGTTGTTGTTCTCGTTGCTTATAAGTGCTTATTGTTTTGTTGGAAGTTACAGAGTTCTGGACGTTAAGTTAAACGTGCACACTAGTATCTTGAATTGTTGGCTTTAATTACAAAATGCTCCCGAAACTCAGCAATCACGTAGGCGTGTAAAGTCTTCGGAATTGTAATCTATGTACATCGTCTTCCGCGAACGTCTGACGATATTTCTTGCGTAAGCAGTGTGACCAGATGCACTTGCCAACCATAACCATAACTACCCGAATAATACCAAAGAATAATCGGATTAATCATTAATTTCGAAGAATAAAATGTAGATAGTTTCATTTTAATTTAAAAATAAATGGTTTTGAAAATGTGGCAATATTTAGCTTATATTTATTTGCTGTTTGTTGCTGAATTGAAGCAATAGAAGTATCGCCAAGTATCAATAGATACTGCAATTGGATTACTTTTTAGATGACAGTTGCTATCGATACTATTTGGTACATCAGCGTCAGCTGGTGCCACTTCCTTAACATATGTATAAATGCATACATACATACACGTATAATGTATTTCTGTAGATGCCTCTTTGAAATCGGGTCTTTTCACTTTCCAACTGAGCAACATAACACAAATAAGAAACTAATATATGTATATGTACAACAAATGCAATTCTAATACAATATAAGTTTTCTCGTTTTTTATTTTTGAGCTTGTTTCCCAGTATGTTTTTTATTTCACATTAAGGATACATTTAAATTTTATTTTTGCTTCTTTTTTTTAGGAGATGTGAGCACATGAATATGGATAAATGTATGTATGTGTGTGAGGGGAGTTTAAGTACTTCAAGTCTTTTATTTGTGTTTGTTTTTTTTTTATTATTATTATTTAGATAATATATCCAGGCATATAGAATGAAGAACTTAAAGCACGACGGAATGAAAATTGATCTCTTATACATTTCATTTAATTTCTTTAGTTGTAGATAGATTAAAATAACATAAGTTAACCCCGCCATTAGCTAGCTTGAACAAAATAATTCAAATAATTCAAAGAAAAGAAAGAAATACATTGAACGCTGTTGTTTTCTTTTTCATTTTGTTGTTGCTGTTGCCGTTGTTGTTGTTGTTGTTGTTCTTGTTGTGTGTGTGTTTTTGTGCACGGAATGCTTTGGGCCCCAATTTGTTGAGAGCTAACTAACCCCACGCTCACGCCCACGCCCACGCCCACGCCCCGCCCAGCATCCAACGTCAATTCTTTTGCATTTCTCACAGATCGCGAGCAAATTCGATTACACATTCCTCGATTACTCGCCCTCATTTATCACGTTTTCCAATCGATTGCCTAAGCACACAAATGATACAGCTCCACACCAGACCACACAACCCCAACCCCCTGTCTAATTGCATGCCTCATTTAATTTCGTCCTGCGTTCTGTGTGGCTCCTGCTGCTGTCGTTCTCTCTTTCTCTTTCTCGCTCTCTCTCTCTCTCTCTCTGTCCATCTCATTCGCTCCTTCTCTCTCTCTCTCTCTCTCTATCTCTCTGTCTATGTCGCTAGCTTTGTCACACTACTGAAAGTAATTTTAGAGTTCGCCGTGTGGCGTATTGGCATCAGGAGTGGTGGGTGTTGGTGTCACCTGGTCATCCTCCACCTGCACCTCCGGCGCCTCAGCCTGGCCAGCGGCATTATCTTTGCTGTCGTCGTCGCTGCCGCTGGCGCTGCCTTGATCCGCCGCCGCTGGGTCCTCGTCGCCAGCCGTTTCAGTCTCTTTGGGCTTCTTCTCCTTGTCGGGCTTCACCTTGGGCTTCCAGATCTTGATTTTGTTTACCAGATATTTGACCTCGCGATCGAGCAGACCCATCTTATCGGTTAGATCCTTGACGGTTAACCGCACTGTGGCACTGCGACTGAGCTTCTTCTGGGCGGCGGTCTCGGTCTTAAGCCAGGCGTTCGTCTCGTCAATCACCTTGGCGAGCGTATCGATCTCCACCTGGGTGTAGACATCCTTTTCGGGATTTGTCTCTTTGGTGAGATTGCGTGCCGTGATTAGGAATTTCTCGGCGCCATCGATCATGCCTTTGAGCGCCTTGATCGCATCCGGACGCTCCTCATGCTCCCAGTGGCGTGAAAGGAATACATTGGAGAGTTTTTGCAATTGCATCAGCTTATCCTCGTACAGCTCCGCCTTGGGATTCTCCACATCCTCGTAGAGCCATTCGGCCAGTGTGCTGCATTCGGCCAGCAGTTTCTCCTTTTCGGCAGTCGTGGCACAATCCGCATACGCTTTCTCCTCCAGTTTCTGCTGCACCTCAATGATGTGCGATTCGAGGGAGTTGAATGCGGACTCCAGACGCACACGTTCCTCCTCAATCTTGTTGATGGACAGCAGTTTGGCCGCCGAGGTATCGTAGCTGCTGCCACCAAGCGGTGGCGTGAAACGCAGCTGTGTCTTGTGCGCCACGGGTGTCTTGATGGTGACCAGTTTGATGGTCTCGTTCTTGGCATTCGCCTTGGCCTCATCATCATTGGGTTTCGTTGCAGCAGCAGCTGGATCATCGGATTTGTCCGTAGCCTTGCCACCAGCTGACGACTCCTCGTCGGTGGGCTCTGGATCGGGTGTGGCAGCCTCATCTCCATCGCCAGTTCCAGTTCCGGTTCCGGTTCCCGTTCCAGTGCCAGCATCCGCCTTTTCGGTCTCCTTGGTGAATAGCTTGCTGATGGTGCTGCCCAGTTTGGCCAGTGTGCTGTCCTCATCCAGTTCCTCGTCCAGTTTCTGCTTCTCATAAACGTATTCAACGCCCGTGCATTGGAAGATACCGGAATCATCCATAAAGAAGTAGGCCTTGATGCCCTTATTGTCCACCTGATCCTTCTTGGACTTCTCCAGCAGCTCCTTGACCTTCTGCAGCTGAACGCGTGTGATATTCAAGCTGCCAATGGCAGCGATCTCCTTCTCGCTATACCGATCCAAGTCGCCGTAGTTCACATAGAAATCAAAGTCATCCGTGTGCTTATTGAATGTGATGACCTTCTTCTGTGGATACGGATTCATCATGGTGAACAGAGCGCGCTTCACCTGCTTGACGGCGGCACCGTCGCCGGGATCACGCTCAAAGGACACTTGCAGCGGAAACAAGACCGCATCCTTGACAATAAATTTCTTCACCTTGAAGCCGGAGGACAAATCGGCCGCCTTGTAAACGGCACCCATTGAGGCCGACTCATCGGCATTGAGATTCTTGCCCAGATCCTGTTTGATCAACTGCTTAATGGTCTCCTGGACGCGCGGCACACGTGTGCCGCCACCAAAGAGTATCACCTGTTGGATGACATCCAATGATAGATTGGATGTGGCAAGCGCATCCTCCAGTGGCTTGGTGATGCGAGTCCACAAATCCGAGCAGAGCTCTTCGAGTTTCTCACGCGACACCGACAGCTTAAAGTCATGATCCTCCAGCAGATTCTCGATCTGTGCAAAATGATCGGTGTTCGCTGACAAAATGTTCTTCAAGCGACCCGCCTCCTTGAACAGCTTGGCAAGAGCACGAGGACTGCTGGTGACATCGGTTTTGGTCTTCTTCAGCGCATTGAACTCCTTGGCCATATAATCGCGCAATCGCAACTGAATCTCCAGTCCGCCGAGCGTGCGATCGTAGCCAACGCCGAGCACCTGAACCACCGGATTCGTCTCCTTGGTTACCTTATCCTTTACCAGCTGATAGCTGACCACCGCCGCGGATGTCTTGTAGGCGCCCATATCGTAAAATAGGAAATACTGTGCGGTCTCATTGAGCTCGACGCGATTGAAGACGCCATAGTTGAGGGCAACGGCCGCATAGTCATTGATCAGCTGCAGCACCTTCAGATTGGCCAGCTGCGCCGCCACAAGCAGTGCCTCACGCTCCGCCTGACCAAAGAAGCCCGGCACGGTCAGCACACACTCGGTGATCGCCTGCTGTGTCGATTCCTGGGCGAACTGTTTCGCTTTGACCAACATTTGGGCAATGAGCTCCTCCACGCTGAACTCCTCCGTGTCGCTCTTCTTGAACACAACCGTATTGCGCTCCTTGTCCCCAACGATGGTGTAGTACGGAAAGCGTTCTCTATCAAATCAAATTGAAACATTTGAGGAGAAGACATTATTATTCATCTTTTTGTATGTGTTTTTATAGATAATATTATATCTGATGAATATCTAAATCGAATTGATTTCTTGAAATTTGAAATGTGTAAATTCGGTATTTTAATTGGGATTCTTTTTTGGAATTAAGGCATTGGTTTGAACAATGATTTAAGTGATAAGTTGAAATTAAAATTTATGAAATTTAATTGCGATACCATTTCACATATGTGTTTGATTAACGATATCAGCAGCACTGTGGCCAGCCATATGCGTAAGTAGGGTACGTTTACAATAAGTGCTAATTTTAGCATGACGTGGCCCAAACACGGCACCGAACTGAACTGAACTGAACTCACAGGCACAGCATGCACAGCACACGCGAACACTCACCTGTACAGATCGACAATGGGATTGTCGATGGTCTTGCCAAGCAGATCCAGCAGATAACCATAGGCGGCCGATGGATCGCGTATGCCAATCGTTTGTGCATCCTCGCCAAAGGTGCGCGTATTATCGCGAAAAGCGATTATGGCCGGCGTTTTGCGCTTGGACTCGCGATTCAGGGCGATTTCCATTGGTACGCCGGGCGATACGACGCCCACTTTCATCCACTCGGTGCCCAGATCGACGGACATTACGGCGGCCGCATCGCTGCCGGGCATATTGAATGCCATGATGCACAGCATCAGGCAGCCGGCGGCTGTTAACCAGCTGCGTCGTCTGTGGTTAAACACCATCATCATTGCAGAATCACTGTACAAAATCTATATACGAAATATAAACGAAAATCAGTTAAGTGCGAGCGAGAAAGAGAGAGATAGAGAGAGAGAGAGAGAAAGAGAGAGAGAGTGAGAGCAATGTTGTGCCTCCTTATTCTGAGCACATTTCGTTTTCTTGCCAACGCAAGCAGCTGGTAGGCGAAACCTTTTGACGAGGTTTTTTTTGACTGACTTACGTGTTGGTTTATTGTTTATTGGTGCTTCAGCGGTGACCACTGCCGGCAGCGACAACTATTGAATTGTACAGCTAAGCACTTAACGTTTTTATTTGAATAAATGAAACTAAGCAATTCCACATTAATTAAGTCTTGATAGCACAGCTGAAAAGCCGCCTCTGTTCAGGTGTTGGGGTTACACGTAGAAGAAGAAGAAAACGTTGACGTGTTGATTTGGAACTAAACGCCAGATGTCGATAATAAATAAAAGTTATCGATTATACAGCGTGTTCAGATGTTTTAGTTTATTCCACGAACAATAGATGGCGCCGGTTAACAGTGTTAAGGCGGTTAAATAACATTGTGAAAACTCAAATGTTTTTGTTCATAATTTGTTCGTTATAACTTAAAGTTAGTGCTCAGAAAGATCTAGCACATGTTCTTTATTTATTTATTACATAAAGTTAATGTTTATACAATCCTATATAAATATTTATTACATAAAGTTAATGTTAATACAATCCCATATAAATACGTTTCACGGAATATTTTAATTGTTTTGCATATTCAGCATTCTCCACCCATATTAATCGAGTCAATAATAATTTATCTGTTCCACATTCTTCAGGCACGCTGCTTAATCAGCACAGATTTAAATCAGTACAGATATTCAACCCACATAATTTGCCGCACCAACAGCATGTATTCTTTCCGTACTCTATCCAACACAAAGTCTTTCAATTTCAACCCTTCCCTTTGTACTTTCTTTGGGAAACGAAAATTGGAAAATAATTAAATTGTTATTAAGTGTATCCCATAGTCTTTAGGGTCAACTTCGGGCTTCTTTTTTTGGATTCACAAAACTGGAACACTTCTGATTTCAACACAGTGGCACCAACTCAATGACATATATAAAGTATCACGACAACCGATCGATTTAAGCGAAAATTAAAGCATTGCGAAATTTGGCTTTGTGGAGAATTAGATTTTTTGCTGATTTGGGGTTTCCGAGCTCATAAAAGATATAACCACCGAAATACAGTTTAGTTACTGGACACCGATTCACAGACGAACATGAACGGAGCGCGCTTCTTAACATTTTTAACCATCGGCTGCCTGGTGGCACTTGTTCCGTCGGAGCAACTAGCAGCCAGCAACGAGCAACTCGACGAGTTCCTCTTCCCCGAGGAGAGCTTCTACGAACGCTACTCTCGCTCCTTGCAGGGGATTCCACTGCAGGCTTACGGACCACCGATAATTTACAACTCTAAATCAAGCTACTCTGCTCCCGCCTCTTCAAGTTATCCAGCACCAAAGGCTCCCACATATTCAGACCCCGCAGCACCGAGCTATTCAGCACCGGCTGCTCCAAGCTATTCATCACCAGCTGCACCAACTTATCCAGCACCTGCGGCTCCAAGCTATTCAGCACCTGCCGCTCCAAGCTATTCAGTACCTGCCGCTCCAAGCTATTCAGCGCCTGCTGCTCCGACCTATTCAGCACCCAAGGGTCCCTCATATTCAGCACCAGCTCAAAGTTATTCAGCACCTGCTGCTCCGAGCTATTCACCACCCAAGGATCCCTCATATTCAGCACCTGCTATTCCAAGCTATTCAGCGCCTGCTGCTCCGACCTATTCAGCACCCAAGGGTCCCTCATATTCAGCACCAGCTCAAAGTTATTCAGCACCTGCTGCTCCGAGCTATTCACCACCCAAGGATCCCTCATATTCAGCACCTGCTATTCCAAGCTATTCAGCACCGGCTGCTCCGAGTTATGCAGCGCCTGCTGCTCCGAGCTATGCAGCACCTAAGGGTCCCTCATATTCAGCACCTGCGCAAAGCTATTCAGCACCTGCCGCTCCGACCTATTCAGCACCCAAGGGTCCCTCATATTCAGCACCAGCTCAAAGTTATTCAGCACCTGCTTCCCCAAGCTATTCAGCACCGAAGGCTTCTGTGTATTCAGCTCCAACTGCTCCTAGTTATGCAGCTCCTAAAAGGCCAACATATTCAGCGCCAGTTGCATCCAGCCACGCAGCTCCCCCGGCTGCCGCATATGCAGCATCGAAGTCTGCTGGATACTCTGCACGCATGTTCAGTCCGATGCTGATGTCGGCGCGAACCTCCAGCTATGGCCCGGCATCAGCTGGCTACACAGGATCTTCAATTCCGGCACCACCTTGCCCTACCAACTACCTGATCAGCTGCAATAGCGTTCTCACATCGGCTCCTTGCAGCCAAAGCTGCTCAAAATATTGAAAGAAAATCGGTGGCAAAAATGAAATAAACTTGTTGATGACAAACCTAATATTTGCATTTTAAAATGAATATAATCTGTTTTTAAGGTGCCTTAGAATGTTACCAAAAAGAATGGATTGCATAACGTCTGAATTGGAAATCTATCGGTCTAAAATTAGAATTGAACTTGCCAATGAATGTGAAACAAGTTTCAAGTGTCTTAGAAAATGCAAGTGCCTTCCGATATATATATGTATATATATCTATATATATGTATATAGATTATCAAATTTTACACTTTACTTTATTTCAGCACTCTTAATTATTTTGTGCCACTTTTTTTTATTGTCGCAACAGTTGGCTGCTTCCGGTCCTCTTTGGCTCGTGCTTGTCGTGAAATTGTAGATAAAAAACCATTTGATTTAATTATCATTTGATGACGACTCAAGCAGTGATGAAGAACGCGCCAGGCTGCCTATCAGAGCGTATGATATATATGATATCATCAGACCTACCACCTTGGCAAGATGTCAATGGAAAAATCAAAATGAATTCACCGTTTGCCGTCTGCAGATCACAGCATTGCCAGGAGAATAGTCAATCCCAATTGCCCTTTATACACTCAATCTCAACTCAACTAAAGCAGAGTGAGAGGGAGAGACACAGAGAGAGAGAGAGGAGTGAGAGAGGAGAGAGAACAAATGAAAGCAAGAGTATAAAACCAAAGCTTGACAAAACAATGCCAGATCATTGTGTAACCAAATAGCTCATCTCAGCACCTTATTTGGTAACAGCATGAGCCAGATTACCTTTCAAGTTGGTTTCAACATTCATTTTTATATGCTACAGGTATTTGCAATGAAATATATATATTTCACAAGGGAATAGCGAAATAGAATGCATGTAATATGGATATTGTGAATAATATTACAGCATCGATAAACTTCCTCTGAAGTTACTTATTTTTTCCATTTGCAGTTATCGGAAATAGCAATAGACGCAATCGACTGGATGAAAGTGATTCAGAATTGAGTGCAACGAAGTCAAGGAATCGATAACAATCGATCGACATCGTCAGCAGTTTCTCGATATGTATTTGTTATCGTATTTACTCTCGATAACAAATTGTTTGAGTTCTTCTGATTAAACAAGTGCTGTAGACCCAGACTGAAATAAATATAGATCATATTCGCTTTTTTTGTTCAATTTTATTTTTGCAAATTTTCTTATGTCGTTTTACTAAGAATTATCACACTAAAAGCAACTCATAATAAATACGTACAATTATATATATATATATATATATATATATATATGTATGTATGTATGTATGGTGTATATAAGTTTTGTATGTTGTATATATTTTAATATATATATATATATATATATATATAAATATGAATATATATATTATGTGGAATATATATAGACATATGTATATATATATATATATATATATATATATATATATATATATATAGTATATTTATATGTTTGTCTTTGTTCTTCTTTTGGGTGTTTTTTTTTTGCTTTTTTGGTTTTTTGTTTTTTGTTTTTATTTCTTGATTTTTATATTTTCTTCTATTTTACAAATATTTATTACTATATATTAATTTGTTCAATATTCTCTTTGCGGTCTATATATTCCATTAAAAAGCACTTATGTATCCTTACTTTCATTGCTATGTATAATCTTTGTTATCTAACAACTACGTGTATATATCTCCATAAATCGAAGCGTGTAATTAAATCATCGTGAGTACTTATCAATCATGGTTGAACAGAAAACGCAATTTATGTTTCTCTCTGCAGCAGACGAACACGTATCGATCGGGTAATGTTATCGTTATCAATAATAATAATAAAGTGTTTTTCTCTTTGTTTATCTTTTTCTTTTTGCTGGTTGTTCATTCATAGATAATTCATCAGTTTACTTAATAGAACTCAAGTAAATCTCCACAGAGAGCATCCCATTAAAGTGGTCCATAGATCAAGAGGTATTATTTAGCGTGTGTGTGTGTGTGTGTGTGTGTGTGTGTGTGTGTGGGTGTCTTGAAAGAAAATCATAAATACAACAGAAATAAAAAAATAAAAAAAACTGAACGTTAACAGTCTACAAAAAGGAAGAAACTTATATGGAAGCCAATAATCAGTTGGATTGTTTTCATATTTGGTAGACATTCTTTGGATTCTTCATGCCCAATTGCCAGGCAAGAAGCAGTTAACGGTTCAGTGACTAGCAGATACCCTGCATCTGCTCAAAAATTACAAAAATAAATACAGGCATAGATACAGAAATCAACAGAAATATAAATAAATATATAGAAATATATAGATACATCAAATATCTGAGATTCAATTGAGGTGAGTAAAGAAAAGCGAGAAGGCAACGAGTATCAAGTATTTTCCCATATATACCTTATAGGATAGACAGGAACTATCTAGTTTTGCAATAATGAAAATTATATATATATATATATATATATATATATATATATATATATTTACTCAACTTGCTGCTGACTGCTTTACTGACTGTTTAAATCAATTTTTGTTGCCTTTGTATTGCTGCTGCTTTCTGGGTTTTTCTTTCATTTTATATATATATATATATATATATATATATATATATATATATTATAATTGTTATTTTTTATTTATTTTGATAGTTGTTTTATTTTGTGTCGAATAAGGTTCAAGCTCGTCGAGTCGTTGAACGGCAGCGGCATTGGCCACGAATAAAAACATGCACGCCCCCAACCACCCGCCCCGCCCGCCCCAATCCTCGTGCTTATTTTGCCACGCTTCCCTCTCTGCTGACTCTCTCTCTCTCTCTCTCTGTCTCTCTCTGTCTCTCTTTTCTGCACACGACTTGCTCGGCAAAACTCGAGTTTTTGGAAATTTGGCATTCAAAATAGCGAAATGCAGTCACTCAACGAAACAGTCAATTTGCATTGTTTCTCTCGCTCTCTGCCTCTGCCCTCTCTCTCTCTCTCTCTCGTTGTCTCTATAGTCTCTCTAAGGTTGCTGTTTGTGTATTTTTGTTTGTTGTTTTATTTTTTCATTCATTTCACATTTGACCCCCAAAAAGCAGCATAACCCTGAGCCGGGTCGCACTACACGCAAAGTTCAACTAAGCAAATCGACCCAAAGCAAAATAATAATATTTTTGTCGTATCTTAGCCAAGCGGATGATCTCATGGTAGTATCTCGTACAGCCCAAAAATACAAAAACAAAAAACACAAAAACAAAAAACAGAAAAAACCAAAAACAAAAAACACAAGGTTAACAGAGCTGCTTACGCATGCATTTCTAGTTGGAACCAAGCTTCACAATATTTGTCCATAGTCCAAAAGAAAAAACAATAAAAATAAAAAAAATTAACTTAAACTTATTGCAGAGATATAAAGATATTTGAGTTGAGTTGATTCGACTGAAATCGAGTATTTTTGAGTTGAACAAAACAACGTTTCTGAATCGATTTCGGTTGATAAAATCTCAGCTTTGATTGTGTTTCCGTTTTGTATTTTGATTATCGATTGCCACCTGGGCAAAACATCAATATTTGATTCTGAATGCGTTTTTTAGACTTTCTTTGTTTTGTACTTAAAGACAAAGATTCTGTTTTTTTTTTAAATTTTTTTTTTGATTAAGTTGTTTCTCTTTTTGCGTTCAAGTTGCATTTGTTCACCAAAAAACCGATAAGGGCAAATCAAAATTCGAATTGTGCAAAATCTAAAAATAAAAGAAAGGCAAAATAAAAAGTAAAAATTCAATTTTATATTGGTATATAATTTATTGTTGTAGTAGAATTGCTCGAGGCATATGAAATATTAACTAAAATGGAAATAATTGTCATTCGCATATGACTTATATAATTCTACAATTTGTCTAGTTAAACACAAAAAAAAAATAATACATATTATTTTAAGAAAGAAAAATAGAAGAAGATGGGATCTATATGTTAAAAGAGAAACTTATGCCTAAAGGTATAAACAAATAATGCGTAATCCCGCCAGATGCTAAAAAGATAAGGTCAACTTAGGCTATGCGCTTGGTTTTTTGCCATTCATTTTTTTTTTCTTTCTTTCTTTCGATTCATATATTTGTTTTTCATTTTTTTTTTGTATTTTTTTTTTTGGCAATTAAGACAATACTACAAAATAATAATATTCATTATGCGTACAAGGTATGTATTTAATATACGATATATATATATATATATATATATATCTATATATATAAATGTTTGTATTTGTATTTAATGTATATAACTAGGCCTAGAAAATGGGCTGCTCGAGTTGTCGCCACATTCTTTGGAACGATGCGCCGCCAAAGTGTTTAATGTTTAAAAACAATACATTAATTAATTACATATTATGATTTAGTTGGTAATTGTAACAATTCTTGTTCTTCTTCTTCATCATCATCTTCTTGTTTAATATGAATATTTTGTTTGTTTTTTTTTTGTTGTTTTTTGTTTTTTTTTTTAATATATATATATTTTTTTTTTGGCGCTGCAACTGAAAACGAAAACGAAAACAAAACGAGGCAAAATACTACGACGAATAAAAAGAAACAAACAAAAGCTTACGATTTAGAGAGAAATGCGAAATAAAATCAATGAAAGCTACGAGCGAAAGTTGCAATGCAACGGACTGAGTGAGAGCGAGAGCGGGACAGCGGGAGAGCGCGAGAGGGAGCGCGCCAGCAAAAAGCTCTCTTAAGCTGCGCTCACGCTTAACCGATTGCAACTCTCTTAATCGCAACACTAATACTAAATGCTCCTCGTACGTAACATACATATGTGTTTTTGTATATGTATATGTATTTGTATCTGTATATGTTTATATGTATATATGCACAATACACACATTATGTTTCTATATATGTAGATCATATGTTTTTGTTGTTTTCTTCTTCTCTTTTTTTTTGTTTGTGTTTTTTGTTTTTATATCTTAGCAAAACCTTAAATTTGTATCACAGCCTTTTTT
This sequence comes from Drosophila macrothrix, assembly GCA_035042055.1. NCBI lineage: Eukaryota > Metazoa > Arthropoda > Insecta > Diptera > Drosophilidae > Drosophila > Drosophila macrothrix. The sequence continues at coordinate 9,074,257 of JAWNLX010000587.1, forward strand.
TTCGAAGAAAAAAATTTTATATTTATTTTTTTCATTTTAATTGATTTTCTTTTGTTTTAGTTTTTTTTGTTGTTTTTTTTGTTTTTGTTTGCCTTAAACTGTTTGTTGTTTGCCCAATTACTGTTTAATAGTTAAATACTTGTTTGTTTTTTTATCTTTACTTTTTTTTTTGTTTTTTGTTTTTGTTTTTTGTTTGAATGCACTTTTGTTGGTTTTGTTGCTTTGTTGCGTCAATATTTTAAAAAATTCTAATTGCACTTTTTGTATATTTAAATTGCTATTTAATAATTCATTTGTTGTTCACATTTTGTTGTTTACAATTTGTTGTTGTTGTTGTTGTGCACAGAGTTTCTTACTTGTTCTTTGTTCTTGTTTGTTGCTGTTGTTGTTGTTGTGTCTGTGTTTAAAAGTTTCGTAAATTAGCAAAAGACTTGTTTCTTCTTCTTCTTCTTCTCTTTAAAAAGGAAAATGAAACCGTTATTCAAGTTAAGGAGCGCGCCCCCTCCCCTCCAGCCCAGTCATAGCCTTGCAGCATGCACAATCAAGAGCGCAATAAAAAGAAAACAAGAACAAGAAAAGAAGAGAACAAGAAAACAGTGTGGCCGTTTCACATAGCACATAGCATTGCAAGTGTGACCCACGATCACAGTTGAATTGCGTGAAATGGTGAAATTTACTACAAATCATCACTGGCAGTGGATGGTTTCCAGTTGAATTTTTGTCCGATTCTGATTTTGATTTGGTATATGGTTTATAGTCTATAAGCTATTTTATATTGCGCTCTGCTGAATGCTGTGACTTAAATATGGCAGAGGGATGGGGGGGTGTAGAAAACTACCAGCTAAGGCCCAAAAATTGCCAATACTTATTTTACCGTTCTCTTTCGTTTGGCTTGTGACTAGGAGAACAAAATCTTTTTGTTTTTGCATTTGTTTTTTTTTCCGTTTTGTTTCTCTTCTTTTGTTTGGTTTTACTTTTTTAAAGTAACAGAAATGAAGTAAAAGAAATTGCAGTAACAAATAAACTAAATAAAAATAAGAAATGTATCTGAAAAAGTTTTCGTTGCCGTTTGTCATTGGTCATTAGTCATTCACTAATTTTGTTAATTAATTCAGCATTTCGCGTGTGTTTTTTTCTTTAACAATTAACAGTTGTCTTTTCTTCATCGAGCTGTGACGTTCAAGAAGTACCGATCTAACAAATTTAAAGCCCACTCTTTAAGGAGGGGGTGGAGACAACAACTACAGCTTTCAATCGTGGAAAATCTTAACTGGGCAACCCACAACGTAAACAACAGACGAGAAAACCACATCTGGCTGACTGGGAAATTATGGAAATGAGCCTGAGCCGCCAACAAACTTTTAGACTGGCCACTGGGCCACATTAAATATGGATAATTAACAACGTTAACAATGACATGCCAAAGAGTGTGTGGACGATGATTACATGTGCATCGCATTGGTGCATGGATTTATCAAAACGATCTTGATCGGGATCAAAGAATGATCCATGCAACAATAATTATATATAATTCTTTTGCAATGCATTCAAACTTATTATCAATTATTTATCAACAATCAATATCAATGATTAAAAATTTTTTTTAAAAAAATACAACACAAAAAAAAATTAAATTTAATTAAAATTAAATTCATTGGCTGGGTAAAGCGACAATTTGAGAATAACGGCATTTACTTAAATTGTGGAATGCATGTGGTGCAAAACATGTATGTGGAATTTAAGTTAAGTTTAGTTAATTTAAGTTGATTTGAGTTGAGCTGAGTTAAATTAGGTTGAGTTCAGTCGAGCTAAGCGTGACGATCGCAACTCGATGCTGAATGCCGACTGCTTCTCTTTAGTGTTTTGCACTTGTTCCTATTTTCATTTCGATTTTGTTTTCAAAAGCTTTAAAAAAAAAAACAGTAAATTGTCGCCTTACCCAACGGGGCTCTTTGAATTGCGCTCTTCTCTTTATTACGACTCTTTTCTTTGCCTTAACTTTCTCATTAGCTGTCTGTCTGTCTGTCTCTGTCTCTGTCTCTCTCTCTCTGTCTATTTACTTTGATGTATGCGTTGTTATCACTCTGCTTCTTGATTTGATTTGATATTTATGTTTTGCATTTTTCGTTTTGACTACAAATTCTTTGATTTCTGTTATGTGTGTGTTGGTCTGTGTGTGTTTGTTGGGTATTTCTTTCTTCGCTTCAATCCTTAATCTAAAAAAAAAAAAACTGTTCTAAAAGAAAACTTTTGTACAAAATGCGAGACATATTTTGTGAGTGTATGTGTGTGTGTGTTGTGTGTGTTTGGTGTGTGTGTTTGGTGTGTGTATGGGTCAGTTACACAGTTGTTTATATTATTGATGTAATACTGTAACCAAACATATCCCATATCCCCCATCCTATCCCTTTCCAATACGCACACACACACACACACACACACACTTACACTTTCACACCCACCACACCCCACCCCAGCCCAGCCCCCGTCGCCACCCCTTTCGATTGGTCTGGGCCACGAGCCCAAAGCCTTGCCTTGGTCGCTTAAGTGTAAAGCTTACGATTTAAAGTCTTATGCATAAAATTAGCGCTAAGTTTAAGTCCTAAAAAAAAAAACTCTTTGCTCTTTGTCTTGTGTAATTGTAAATGTTTTTGTTGTTTGTTTGTTTGTTTGTTTGTTGCTTGTTGCTTTTAGGCCAATTTGTGGTTTTTCTTTCCTTTTTTTTTTCTTTTTTTTTTTTTTTGCTTGTTGTTTTTGTTTTGTTTGTGTCCCTGTTTTGTTTTGAGGGCTGGTGATTGCTTGCGTGGGGGGAGCGGTGCTGGATTGAGCGAGCGATGGAGGCACCTGTGCCTGCCTGCCTGCCGGCCTGTGCCTGCTCGCTCTTCCAATCCGCCAATCCGCCGCCACTCGGCCAATCATCCACCAGTTATCCAATGTTCGCCGACGCCGCTTACTGGTACCTTCATGTCTCCAGAGATGTGACAACGAGATTGTGAAAAACGCTCGCCGATTCGCTGAGCATTGCTGCCTGGCCGCATGAATCGCTTGGATTTGGACTGGACGGACTGGGCGTGCCCAGACGCAGTGCATCCATGATGACCTCAAAGTCCTTTTGATTCTGATTCATATCAAAGTCAACCAAATGATCCACCAAATGATCCGTGCAAGCGTTCAACTTGACACGCTTATTGCTGTTGCCGACGACGACGCCGCTGCTGCCGCCGCTGCCACTGCCGCTGTTGCTGCTGCTGCTGCAGCTCATCAAATCGCCAGTGATGTTGCCGGCGCCCGCACCGATCACAACAACATCCAACGGACAATCCTCAATCGCCGAAATGAGACGCTGCGGCGGTATATAGAACTGTGAGAGTGCCTCTCTCACCAAACGATCGCTCTCATCTTCGCTGCTGCTGCTGCTGCTGATGCTGTTGCAGATGCTGTTGCTGCTGCAGTTGTTGGTGCGCATCCGTTTTCGTGACGCAGACAGCGCTGCCTTCTCCAGTTGCTCGGCACCCTGCGTTATCTCGGGATCGATCAGCGGCATCGGTGCATTTATTGCGCTCAGCTCACGATCGAGTATCTCCAGATCGTTGACCAGATTGCTATTCGATAGATGGCGCTTGCGTGCAGCTATTAACGAGGATACCGCTGAAGAGTTGTTGTTGTTGTTGTTGCTGACACGCGGCAACTGATGATTCTCAATGGAGCAAATGGTGCGTGAGCCACTGTTGTTGTTGTTGTTGTTGCTGCTGTTGTTGTTGTTGTTGTTGTTGTTCATTGGCTTGGCATCGTCCATATTGGTCTGGAAGAGGTTCTCACGCGCCAATTCTGCGCTGCTGTTTTCGGTTCTGTGCCACGCACCACAAACAAACCGAGAGAGGCGTACCGAGAAAGAGAGAGAAAGTGGTAGGGAAAGTTAGTTGTGTTTTCTTCTTCTTTTCTCTTTTGTTGTTGTTGTTGTTGTTGTTGTGAAAAGGCCTTCGACAAAGCGGCATAAAAGGTAAACATGAGAAAAACTTTTGCAACTTTTGATAAATAAAATATAGATAACAATTTAACAATAAGAAAATATATCGATAACTTGTAATTGTTACTGGAATCTTTGTGATCCTCTATATGTCCTTGGCTTAAATTGATGTTATCGATAGCATGCCGTTTAAAATGTAATACACAATTACCACTGCTGTAACAAACAAGGATGTGAACCAGTTGTTTTGGCTGGCATTTTCATATCGATATCTTTGTTTTCGATAACAAGAACAACTGTTGTTCATTGCCGCACACACGAAATGAATGCCCAATTTGTCAGCGCCATCATATTTCGATATGTTATCGCTGACTGATATTGTCAACCGCTTCAAATAGTTAGCAATCAAATAATCATAAATATTTACATATAATAAATCCGATAAATTTGTAGTATGTATGTGTGTATGTGTATGTGTGTATGTGTGTGTGTATGTGTATGCAGATGTAACGATGTCAGGCTGATTTACAAGCCAAGTACGCTGCTCGTTTGTTGTTCGTGGGTCGAACTTTAATTAACTGGGCCAACTGTGCGCCGCTTGCTGCTTGGCGGCGGCTGACGGCTGGCGGCCAGCAGCGTAGTAAATTTCAGCTAATTTCTCTTTCAATAAAAGCGCAACCCAACTCCCCCGCCACCTCCCCTACCACAGTCCACCCAACCCCATCCACTCTACCTTCCGCCGAGTACAGAGTGTCTTTTGTGTTCAGCCAATATGCCAAAGCATTTGAAGAAGCAACAACAGCAACAACAAAATGCGAATTAAGTAAGCAAAGGTATGTTAAAGAAGAAGACACAGCCATCAAAAGAGTGGGACGCAGTCAAAGACGAACGACAAACGACAGAAGACAGAAGACGAACGACGAACGACAGACAGGCGGACAGACGAAAACAGCGACGGCAACGCATTAAAACGCGCAACTGAGCATGTCAATGTTAACTATTAAAGCAGAAAAGAGCAACAAACACACAAACAGAAGCGCGCACACACACACACACACACTCACACACACACATCGCTGACAAGAATGGCATGGGCAAGGTGCACGCTGGGCGGCAGAGGAGGGATGAGAAAAATAAAAAGCGAAAGTACGTAGGAATCTGTACAACAACAAAAATCAAAACGAAACAGCGAAGAAGAAGCAGCAATAAATCGCGCGCTCCAGAGAGATTTACAGAAAGAAAGAAAAAATCAAAAACCAGAAAGCGTACAACAACAGCAACAACAAGCACAAACACCAAGCGACGTGCACAAAGAGAGCAAAAACAAAACAGAGCAAAGCACAAATAACGAAAAAAAAAGTGTGTTAGTTTAGTTGTTGCTATTATTGCCCGTTGAGTGTGTTAACTTGCCGTTAACTTGAATTATGATGGACAGAAATGGGAGCAACGACAGCAAAGGTAGAGGCAAAAAGGTAAGCAGCAAAATAGCAGCAGCACTGACCAAACCAAAAACAAAAAAAATAAAGAAAAAAAAACGAAATAACTAAATTGAAGTTGCCAACAGGCAAGGCAGCAGCAGAAGCAACAGCAGCAGCAGCGAGGGCAGCATCGCAGTCAGAGCCAAAGCGTAGCAAATGCAGCGCCAGTCATTGCACAAGTGACCCCAAAAATAAAAGTTGCCAGCGGCAAATTGTTTGCTCTCTGTCTGTCTGTGTGACTGTGTGTCTGTCATGCTCAAGTGCTTTTTCCATCATACTACATGCACATTATGTAAAAAAAACACACAATATGCCAAGAAGCTTTAAAGCTTAACTCACAACAAGCAGCAAGCATTAGAATTAATTATCACATATCAGCGACAACAACTGCTGCGAGCGCTTTACTTGCCCTGCTCTGCGGATCACCAAATATAAAAGATGCAAAGCTTTGATTTTCACCACTTTGACAAACACATGACGACATCAAAGCGCGCCCAAAGCTCACACTCGAATGCTCTTTCAGTTCTTCTTTGACAACAGCAGCAGCATCAGCAATTAATGGCAATAAAAACGTTTGTCAATGTTTGAAACGTCGCGCGCTGACATTGAGCAGAGGCAGAGGCAGCGACCGAGGCAACCACACACTGCATGCGTGCGAGGGAGTCGGACTAAGAGCGAGAGAGCTCGAGAGAGTCGTCACTTGTATGCGTGCGTGCGTGTGTGCATGCGTGTGTGTGTGCGTGCTTGCTTGCGTGCATTTGCGTTTGCCTTTGCATGGCATGCGACCGATAAGCAAACGGTATTGTCCACTCTAAAAGTAGCTAGTAGCTAGCAGCTAGCAGCTTTTTTTTCTCTCTCTTTTGTCTTATCTGTGTTTTCGTTTTGCGCACGTTTTCGATGGTCCGTGGCCGTGATGATGGTGGTGAAATATGTCACTGTATGTATGTAAGTGTATGTGTGTGTGTGTGTGTTTGTTTGTGGTTGTGTGTGTATTTAATAGGGGAACTCCAAAAGCAGTCAATTCATATATGAGAACTGGAGCATATTAAGCGTTTCACCTGCCTCTGACATATTGGTTCCAGCTATTGACAGATTATCGCACACGAAACTTGATGCTATCCTGCTTACAAACATCTATACTACACACGTATACACATATACAACCCGAAGAAGACTGCAAAAATGAAAAAGAGGATAGCAAAAAAATATTATATATAAAAAGAGCAGCACAAGTTGAGGAAAATGTCACACAATCGAACAAGTGCAAGCAAAGGGGGGCAAAAAAAGGGAAAACCGCTACGTCAAAGTATAAGCAGAAGCAGCAGAAAAAGCAACAGCGGAAAGTCGCGAATATGTAGGACGATGAGGCGCATTTGTCGTTGTTGTTGTTGTTGTTATTGTTGGTGCGCTGTTTGGGGTCGTTTTGGAGCCGCCGCAGGAGGCGTATGTCAGAGACAACTTCATTTGCTAAGCCCGAGGGGGGTGTATGTGAAGGAGGGGGGGTGCCAAAACCGATTCAAGCTAAACACAACCCCACTAGCAACCCTCTCTCTCTCTCTCCTCTCTTTTTGCTTCGTTTCGATTCGCTTCGTGTAATATGCTGGCCATGCAAATTGAATTTGAAAGCGACTTTAAAGAGCACACACACAGTCACAGACACACACATATCGCTGCTGGTGCTGCAAATGCCCCGTTAACTTTGCGAATAGTGTGCACTAGTTCACGTAGTCTACAACTACCTCACTCACTCTTTCCCCCTCCCTTTCTCTTTCTCTTTCTCTCACTCGCTCATTCTTTTCTTTTATTTTTGCTTATCAGCCATTTAGTGTTGTTTATGCCTGACACTGACTGATAAGCAATTACAAATGGCAGCAAAAATTTAAGCGAGCATTTTACACATACAACACAAAATCGAAAATTGAATAATACGTGTTTATCTACTTCAGCATCTATCTTTCTTTCCTTCTTCTATCTATCTTTCTTTCCTTCTTCTATCTATCTTTCCATTTATCTATCTACACAATTGCCAATTCGATATTCTCGACAAATATCTGTGTATAAAAGCTAAATGTGCACAAATCAATCTCTTTCAAATATTACAATTTGTTTGAAGCGAGTTCAGCTGAAAAAATCATTAAAATTTAACTGTTATCGCTTCTATACACACATACATATGTATATTGTAGGCAACAAAAAAATGCATCGATCAAGTAAAGAAACAGCAACAACAACAACAACAAGCGCTGCTGTATTGTAATTGTATAATCTAATTGTTCTACATATTTTAAATGCGCGCCCAGACAACACTCGAAATGCAAATGGCGCACGCCCCAAGTTCCGCCTCTATATATATATATATACATATACATATATATATGCATATACATATGCATATACATATACATATACATATATATATATATATATATGTATATGTATATGCATATGTATATGCATATATATATGTATATGTATATATATATATATATATATATATATATTATATGTGTGTGTGTGTGTATGTATGTTTGTGGTTGTGTGTGTGGGCGTATTTGTAAAGTAGGCAATCGCTGCTAGTGCTGCAATCGTTACCAAATAGATGAGATGCTCAACAACAGCAACAAAGACAAGATAACAGAAAACTATAAAAACGTCGCCGCAGTCGCGAATTATTACGATGCCGCAAAATGGGGCGGTGGGTTACAAAATGTGTGCACAAAGAGCAAAAGCAAACAAAGAAAATAAAAATACAAAAAAAAAAAACAACAACAACTACAAGAAAGTGAGCGAACGTCTCTCTTTGGCTGTACGTGCGTGTGTTTGTGTTTGAGTAGGTTAAAGAGAGGGCGGACGGCGAGAAGAGAGTGCTTAGGGCAAAGATGCGGTAAACAATTGGATAAGCGTTGATTTTTTCTTTTGTATTAGGTTAAATGCAATTTTAATGAAAACAATATATGTTTGTATGTAAATAACAAATGCATTGCGATAACATTTATTCACATACACACACATACATATACATACATAGTTGTGTAGATATTGTCATTTTCTTTTATGAATTTCACCCGTATGCAGCATTAGGCGCTTGATTTTCTACTTTTTTCCTTTTCTTTTAATTAAATTATCGATTGCTGCATGACAACTTTAAAGTAATAAGCACATGCATACACACACACACATGCTTTAACATACATACATATGTAATTCGATGCACATACATACATACTTATGTATTTATGTATGCAAGCGTCTCGCTCGCTGGTGAAAACATGTCAAACTAAGCAAAACGAAGCAAAAACGGAAACACAGCACACGAAACGGCAACACAGACAGAAGAAGCAGCAGCAGCAGTAGCAGCAGCACCAGCGTCAGCGCCGACGTCAACAGCGACAGCAGCAACCAACTCTCTGACAAGAAGAAGCGAATCAAAAGCTAAAAGCAAAAACTGCGATTGCGATGAATTAAGTTTTTGGCCGCGCGCAAAACACAAAAAAATAAAATAAAAAAAAAGAGCTTCAAGTGTGTGTTTGTGAGTGTAGTAACGGCATTTTTATTTGTTTTCTCTCCTTAGAGGCAGCAGCAGGCGCACACGCTGAGACAAGTGAAACAAAGGAAGCGCAACAGTAGCACTAGCAGCAGCAGCAAAAAGAAAGCCAAAACGACGTCAAATCATCGTCTATCGAGTTAGATGATGATAGATGACAGTTCATACAAAGAAGGCGGGGGAGGTGGGGGTGGGGTTGACATGCGTACGTCAAAATCAAGTACAACGTAACAATATTAACGGTAAAACAAATGGCAAAGCCAGCAAAACAAAATACAATTAAATAGATTGCTGCAAAAGAAGCACAAAAACACAGAACTACAAAAAATAAAACTGAACAGCAACAACAACAGCATTAGAAATTCTGGGCTGTGGCGTACAGTGCACAGTGCGCCAAACTATTTAACGGCAAACGCCAGCAGCAGCAGACGGACAAAGAGAAAGAAAAAATTAAATACAAAAAAAAAATACCCCTACTCTCCGTCTCCACATCTTAAATACACCTACATACATATGTACAAAGCCGTAACTAGTGATTCATTTATTTTCAAAAATAATGGCAGCTAGCTAAATGTATTTCATTAGCATCAGCAATTCCATTGAACAATTAACATTTCTTCATTGAAGACAGCGAAAAATTCATATCAGTAGTGCATATTGTCGGAGGAGCCCGTCAGGTCACCGATAACGATTAATAGTCACCGATTAACACTCACCGATACGCATATTAAAAAGCACACACAACTAAACAATACAAATTATTACAGTATGCACACATACACACATACATATGTGCATGCATATATATCGGGCATGCCGTCTGTTGCCGCAGGCCTGTTCACAGCACACACACGCAAAGAGAGAGCACTCGCAGTCAAAGCATTTGACTTGCCAGAAAGAAAGAGAGTGAGAAGAGAGCGCAGAAAAGAGCATTAAAAATGCATTTGAAAACATAACAACAGCTGCTAATGGATCACCAATACATGCGCAATTTCGATTTGCACTCACACACACACAATAAATATATGCGTACTTTTTTTTTCAAGATCAGATTAACTACATTTTCTTTTCCTTTTGTTTTTGTTCTTTCGTTAAATTTGGACACAGTTGATATTTGGAGTTAAAATTTTATAACTCTTTCGACTTTGCACGGCTATAAATAATTATACACACACAGACACACACACACACAGAAATGAACATGTTAGTGTCGCTGTGTGTTGTTTGCAAAAGTCTGAAGGTTTTAGTTGCGTTTTGTGTGTTGTTGTTGTTGCTGTTGTTGGCATGTGCTGTGCTTGTGGTATTTTATGCATGCATATATGTATATGTGCGTGCCTGTGTGTGTGTGTGTGCTTGTGCCATTGTGTACATGTGTCGTCGTGTATGGAGACTCTAGAGGTGCACACAACAACAACAACAACAACAACAACAACAACAGCGCCGCTTGCTATCATCGCTCTTTTATGTTGTTGCTGCTGCTGCTGCTGCTGCTGTTATGGTTGCTTTTTGTTGCAAGTGGAACGTGATTATTTCAACGAGCGCAACGCTTTTTAGCACACACACACAAACACAAACACATGCATAAGTCTACTTGTTGTGTGTGTGTGTTTTTTTTCTACAGCTTTGCTTTGATTTCTTTTGGTTTTTATTTTTTGCTTTTGTTGCTGGCTGTAATCGCGCTATCTGCGAAGGTTGTTCCCCACTCTTGTTGCTGTTGTTGTTGTTGTTGCTGCTGCTGCTTGATTTTTAAGCAATTTTTTTTTCGCTTTTCGTTTTTTGTTTGTGTTTTGTTTTTTGTTCCTGTCTTTTATTTTGAAATTTGTTTGGCCGTTTGATGGCAAATAACTTGATTATTATTGAATATCAGGCGATGATGCGATAATTGTGATCGACTTGTGCGCCAACTGTTATCGAATTTTCTATGCATATAAATATGTATGTGTGTGTGTGTGTTTGTGTGTGTTGGCAAGTGCCTATTACTTTTTCTAGTTATTGTTGTTGTTGTTGTTGGTGTCTCCCATCTTTATACACGCCCTTCTTTAGCGACGGCCAAACAATTTTCGTTGGCTCGCCTGCTGTTATAGCTGGCATTTCTGTGCCTTTGTTTGTATGTGTGTGTGTGTTTTTCTTCTTCTCTAGTTTGCTGCCTCCTCGTTTTGTTGTAGTTTGTGTCGTTTCTGTTTCTGTTGTGGACTGCGCTGCTCTGCTCTGCCCGCTGTTGTTGTTGCTGTTGTTTAATGTCTCTTGAGTATCTTTACTTTGCTTCGTTTTGTTTTGTTTGACTTTTGCTTTGCGATTGGCCTGAATGCAACCGAAAGAAATACTACGGTGAGCATTCACTATAATGAACGAACTAATTGAGGTGCAGTTAGCTAACACCCCACCCTCCAAACACACTTACCCCACTCACCAACACACAATATTATATGTATATTATTATATATATATATGTATGTCTAGCAACACTTGTACATTTTAGCGAGTGCTTACTGTGTCTATCTGCTGTTACTGTTCTTGTTGCTGCAATACAGTCAGCGTCTGCCCGTCTGTCTGCCTGCAGGAAGCGACAAGCTGACAAGCTGCGGTTGCCTAACCACATCCCCCTTCCCACAACATCCCCACCAGCAGCACAGACGGAAATATCCTTATGCGCGTCAAGTTACAGTGCAAAAAAAAGCAATCTCAGAAATACACACACGCATATATATATATATATATATATATATATATATATATATATAGGCACGCTTAAGCTTAGCACGTATTATTTTGTCTTTGGTTATTTTTAAGCTATCGTTAAATTGAACGCACTTGAACTATTCTGAATAATCGGAATCAGTTTTGTTTTTGTTACCGCCCGCAAAGGTTGTTGCACACCCACACACAAAAATACGCATATAATTTATCAAAGGGCGAATCGCGAATCGCGTGGGTTCCCCCACAGTGCTGTTCATTTGGCCTTTTTTTTTGGCTTGCTTTGCTGCACATGAAGAGCATAAATTGGATGGATTAGTGCGCTCTTTACTATATCTTTGTTTTTTTTTCATGACTTTTAAAGCCATATTGAAATATATATATATATATGTATATATATGTATATAGATTTTTAACAGCCAATGCAGCCGAGGCAATACAAATGATATGGAAACTGTAAACTTTATATAACATATGCACACATACAGCACATACATATATTGCGTAGTTTTTAACTTTCAGTTCCCTCAGCACTCCCCCACCCAGCAGTGCTAGTCATAGCTGTTTTTTCTTGCTTTCCTTCTGCACTCACAGGTTGGCAACACTGGCACATTCGCATTCGCACATCATACACACATCCAGACGCGTGTGCATGCGCGTGTGTGTGAGAGTAAGAAGAAGACATATACACGTATATGTACATATGTATTTGTTTTTGGATTGTATTTGTATAATTTTGTACTTACTTTGGCAAATTTTGTAGGTAACGCATTTGCTTCTCGCGTCGCAGCTCATCGGTCAGACGGCAATAGGTGTTATTGATGCAAACGCTGCGTCGCAAATTCGATTCCGAGTCCTTGATGCGCTCCAGCTTGTGGGCGCACAGCTGCAGGATGCGTTTGCGCTCCTCCCGCTGACGCAACTTTGGCGAGATCATTGGCACGCGCGACCGATGATGATGATACCCAATGGGCGGCGAGACACGGGGCGGTCCAAACATGTCCGACTCATCATCACCGTTGCTGTTTTTGCCGTTGTTGTTGTTGTTGTTGTTCCCTGCATTTGTGTTCGTTGGCAAGGTCATTGTGCGTTGCGATTGCTCTGTGTGTGTGTGTGTGTGCCTGTGGTATATGTGTGTGTGAGAGCAAGAATTGTGTGTGCGTTTGATTGGCATGCAAAGCCTCTTCTTCTTTTGTCGCCGACTCTTTCAAGTCTCTCTTTCTCGCTCTTGCTCTCTTCTTTTAAAACTTTAAGCAACTCCTGCTGCTTTTTCTTCGTCTTCTTCTTCTTCCGCTTGCTTAGCTGCAATTGCTGCTGCTGTTTCTTCTTCTTCTTGCCAATGCACACAACACAAGGTAAACCACAAATCGTTCATACGTCGTTTGCTGAGCTGATTTGAACTTTTATTTTTATCTTTTGTTCTCACCACACTTGAATTATGGTGTAGTTAGTAGTATTTGACAAAAATGTTACAGGAAGCAACACTTTTATCTCTTTCAGACAGATCGTGTGTGGCTGTGTATGTGCCTGAGTGTGTGCGTGTGTGTGTGTGTCTGACTGACTGACAGACAGACAGACAGCTTTTGTCGCGACACGCGCTCGTTTGGTGTTTGGAGTGCGTACGCTGCTCTTCTTCTTCTTTACGTTTCGCTGCTGCTGCTGTGGCTGCGCTGCTTGATTGCGTGAGATTTCACTTTGCTTACGGCTTGCTGCTTACTGACCCGTTATGTTTCGTTAAGTCTGCCTGCATTCATTTATTTATTTATTTGCGCTCGCCTCGCCTTCGAAATTCAAAATAATCCAGGACTTTTGAATTTGGCGCATGTGAGAGAAGCCACAACAAAAAAAAAATCAAAAAAAAAAGAAATATATTGTTTTTTTTTCTTCTTTTTTTTTTTTTTGTATATGTCTAGATAATTGTTCAGTTTTAGGCACACTACTACTAACTACTATTGACAAATTGCAATTAAAGTCGGCAGCCTCTTAGTTTGATTATTATGTTGTTGAACGCGCGGCGCAGTCGGGCGGTGGGCAGTGCAAGTTGTGCAGTTGGAGGGCTGAGCTGAGCGGGGGGCGGTCGGGCGACGCACAACACAAAAAGTCTTTTGCTAATTGTTTGTTTTGAATTTGTAAAGTGTTCTATTAATTATAGGCGCCTGTTGAAGTTTGCGTGAGTGACAGAGAAAGAGAGCGGAACGTGTGTAAGCTGGGGAGCGCGTGGTGTTTTTTTTTTTAATGTTTTTTGTTGTTGCTCCGTTACTTGTGTGTTACTAGACCGAACTTTGCCGCTGCCGCTGCTTGCACGTCCGCACAGTTCTCGCGTTCGATGTGAACTGAAATACTGAATGAATGAAGCGCACGGGCTTTGCCTGGCATCAGCAGCAAACGGCCGTTTTGTTTGCCTGACAGCGACTGCGGCGGCTGCTACGAAGACGTCGACGTTAACATCGGCAGCGCGCACAGATGTTCGACTAACTTCGGTTCGGTCTCTGCCCGGCACGTACAAACGGAAGTAGCTACCAGCAGCAGCGAAGCGTCGTCTAAGCTGAGCAGAGCGCAGCAGAGCACAGCAGAGCACAGCACAGAGTAGTAGAAGCGCCAGTCAAAGAGAATGCAAAGAGCAAGCCTAAAGAGAGCATTGTATGGCGTACGTGCGTGCTCTACTCCCCATATATGTATACATATGTATGTGTTGTGTGTGAGTGCTGCTGATATGCAAGATTTTTGGCACTCTATGAATGTGTGCATGCGTGCGTGTGTGTGTGTGTGTGTGGGGATTTTCTTAGCTTGTTTTGATGTTTGTCTGCTGTGCCATTTGTAACGGAAGTAAAGCGCAAACACACGCGCCATCAGCTCCACAACAGAGCGAAGGGTGGGCGGACGGCGACGGACACTTCGCAAAAAAAAAGAACAAGAAAAAAAGAACAATAATAATGAGAGAGTCTCGTTGTCGCTGCTTGTCGCTGCTGCTCTGGCGGCTTGGCACGCGCTTTGGTCGCAGTCAGTCGTCGCTGCGACCAATGAGCATAAATTTTATAGTTTTCTTTTGTGTACGTACAAGCACATACATATGTATGAATGTATGTATGTGTGTGTGTGTATGTGTGCAGCATGTTGTATTTTGTATTTATTTTCGCTTTTTTTGTTGTGTTTTCTGGTTGGTTTTTATTATGTAAAAAATAACTGGCCTTAAGCGACAACCCCACAAGCCGTTAGTGGCCACATCTACTAGGTTGCCGCATGAGAAATGGCGGCGGCGCTGCCTCATCAGCACCAGGAATTGTTATTGAGTTTAACTCGTACAAAATGTGCTCGAATATGTATTTTGCATGCATTTCTTTTTTTCGTTGAGCTGATAATCCTATAAAGATACAAAAGATCACCCCACCCCCTCCCGCCGCATTCTCTTAGGGATCAACATAAATTTGGCTCTCTTCGTCGTTCGCTACTCAGTTTCGCGCACGTGTGTGTGTGTGTGTGTACTTAAGGTCATTTTTGGCATTCTCTTATTGTTTCCGAGGCAGGCTGACAATGAAGTTCCAAAGAGAGCGGCTTGTTCATCATTGTGATTATTATAGTTGCTCTTGCTGTTGTTGTTGTTATTTTCTTGTTATTAATTACCACTGCGCTGGCTTCTAATTCGCTGAAAAATTCTTGACTTGCGTTCGTTTTTATTTAATTTTTTGTTATTATTATTTCATTATTTGTTGTCGTGCCAAAAGAAAAAAAAAATAATTGAGGAGGAGGGAACGGGAATATAGCGATAAACAATGCAAAATACAATTTTCTTGCTTAACGTCATGACTCAAATGTTTACACACACTTTAACTGTGAATTGTGAGTGTGGCAGCGAGCGAGCCAGAATGGCAAGAAGAAGCATAACCATTTGCTGGAAGCGTAACATAAATTAGATTCGGGTGAATTCCAAAACACTACAAGCAAAAACAACACCAACAACAATAACAACATTCAAATTATATGCTTATTGACTTAACCTAGAAGATTTTCCTTTTGTGCTTTGCGCTTTTGCGAGAACTAACCTCATTTCGATATTTATTATTACGACGAACTGAGGACTGAACAAAAAATATGGCGATTGTTTTTTTTTATGTATTTTCCTCGACCTTGCAGGCGTGTGTACGTAGTATCTACGTATTATCAGACTTTTACTTGCTGCATACATATACAAGCCTACACACACACACACATGCAATTGTATGCACATACATATATACATACACACACACACACACACACGTACAGATATGAGTATGCACATTATAACTGTTTATTTGCAAAAGTAATCATCACAAAATGCCGCCAACTTATTCGCATTCAGTTCAATGTCACACACACTCACACTTATTATGTTTGTGTGTATCCTTTGGATTGCATTGACCTTTTGTGGCCTTCGGAAACTGCCCCTGGCCCCATTTGCCAAACAGCAGCGCTATTCCCCTCTCCCACTCTCTCTCTGTCTCTCTTTCTATCTCCCTTTCCCGTTCCCTTTTCGACATACAGGTACAGATGTATGTCTGTGTGTGTGTGTGCGTGTGTTCTTCAAGATAAATTAAAATTACGTAATTAAGCAGGCCTAACAATTAAGTATTTATTGCTTTCAATTTGCTGCACGATAAGCAAAGCCTCAAACTCCCACCCCACCCCCTTCCTTTCCCAAAAAAAAAATAAAATAAAATAAAACGCATACAAACACACACACAAACATCGCTGACGCACAAAGAGCTGCCAACGTCAGCGTCAGCGTCAGCGACAACGACGACGACGGCGACGACTACCTGTGGTGGCTGAGCTAAAAGAAATCACCGCGCTTTATTTCAAGATGGTGTTTCATTTTGCTGCTGCTGCTGTTGTTGCTTCTTCTGATGATGATGATGATGTTACTGTTATTGTTGTTGTTGCTGCGTTCGTTCTTTGGCGCGCGTTAAGCGGGCGCGGAATGGGCGGCGCTGCATGTTTTGGCTTTGACAACTACATATACACGTTCACACATACATACATATATATGCACATAAATACGTCGCGACTTTGTCGATTCGCAGCCGTAAATTTCCAGCAACACAAATAACAATAGCAACAGCAACTGAAACGAAAACGAAAACTGCCCTCTGCCCAAGCAGTACCCAAAAACAAAACCAACACAGACACACACACGCACACACACACACACACAGTCACATGCAGCAGCAGCCGTTGTCGCGACGTCTGCATTCAGACAATCCCAGCAAAGAGTCGCTGCTAAAGCCAAACAAAAGCACAAATCTCAAAGGCGGACGGACAAGTAGGAGTTGAGTTGATACCAATGCATATGTATGTGTATGTATGTGTATCGCATCAATGGCAACAACAACAACAGCAATTTAATTATCAATAACATATTTGAGTTTCGTTTGTCCCTTGTCCCACCGCGCCACCACCGCTTGCACACTTTGTCTGTGCCTGTGTATTTGGCTCTTTTCTTCTTTTTTTTTTAGCGCACGCTCTCTTTGCTGCTCGCAATGCTCTCTTAGCATTTGCAAAAGCAGCAGCAAAATTCGACGCAGACACAGTGGGCCTGGACAGCTTTTGCATATTTATTTTATTAGCTCGGTCCTTGATCGAACAGATGTTACATATTTTACATGTGACTTGCAAAAAACGCTAATAATAATCAACATAATCCAGTGACCACTGTTACATGAAATTTTCCATAGGTAATAAAATGATTGCCCTCAAGGTGCACTCTTACTGAGAAGCAATAAAATAGTTGAAGATATATACAAACAAATACATGCTTACACACACACATATATATATATATATATATATGTATATATATATATACATATATACATGTAGCACAAATTGTGTGTCGGATCATTAACATTCCATACCAAAACAGTCCCACTGTGCGCCGTGTGAATGAACGTATAAAAAGTGAGAGCGCGTCGACGCTGACGTCGGCGTCGTCGTCGCGCTCATAAACGAAAATCAATGACTCCCAATGCTCGCCGCCGTCGACAATGGAGCGATTCCCCAAACCTCTTGTTTCCCCCTCGTTCTACAATCATGTTGCTGCTGTTGTTATAACTATTTGTTGCTGTGGCTCCGATGGCTTCTTCCTTCGCTCATTTGATCTTCTTGTTGTGTTGGTGGCCAAAGCAGCGCAGTGATAAATGCGTCAGCGTCAGTGGTTTTTGACTGTGGCGCATATACATACATATGTATATAAGTATATATATATATATATATATATATATGTATGTATATATTTGTATGTGTGTTTGTGTTGTCCTGTTCTCGTTATTTCTGTTGATAGTGTGCATTAAAAATGAGTTGCGTTTGGAGTATTGTTGAATTGCCTCAAAATATTAAAAGTTTATGTAATGCACACACACACACAATCACACAGCACAGACACAGACACAGATACACACATAGGGGCAGACGAGAGGCAAGATTTCGTTGTTGTTGCTGCTATTGCCATTTTACAACACTGCTGCCTTTGTCGGTGCTTTTTACTGTGTGCCCTTCACAAAATGCTGCTGTTGTTGCTTTTTGTATGTTTGCCCACATTTCATATAAACATACAAACATATTTACATAATAGTGTATGCGTGTTTATCAGTGTATAATATTATATATATGCATATATGTGTGTATGTAAATTTTGGTCATGTTTGCAATATACATATACAGAATCTATTGCAAAGCAGCAGGCAAAAGGGTAACGGTAACGGTATTGCGACCAACAGACCGGCGAAAGTATGCTTCCCATGCTCCCCGCTCTTTTCTTTTTTTTTTTGCTAATCTCTCTCTCTCTCTGTCTTGCTTTCTGTCGCTTACTGTGTATGTGTGTCTGTCTGTGTCAGTGTCAGCCGTTCTCTTTGCTTGGCACTCTGTGTTTATGCTTTCAAAATTGATACGTGCCATCAGAGAGTAACACACACACATATATATATATATAGAGACAGAGAGAGAGAGAGAGAGCGAGCATAATAAGCACCAGAGGGACACGGACAGCTGGCTAAGTTTGTAATTAATTGCGGCCTTGCCAAACACACACACACACAAATACATACTCATAAGATTCATCCCCCCCACCCCTTCCCCACGCTCACAACACCTCTGCTGGGACGCTTGCTCGTCTCTGCTGCCCACTGGCTGCTACTGCAACTATTATGTTTTTAATTTTCACCCAGGGCCCAACATGGCGCGCTAGTTACAGTTACTGTTGTAGTATATTTATATGTTTGTTTGTATGTATGTAAGCTATGCCAATGAGTCAATAATCAGTCAACGCAAAGCTGGCTTAAGAGCAAAACTCAAAGAGCGCGACGTGATCATCGGACTAATTGATTGTGTACAAATTCTTTGTTGAAAAAAGCACATGACAATTATACATATATTTTGTATACAAATAATATGTACTTAAATTCTCTTCACTTCGGTTCTCTTTTTTAGTTCTTGCTTGTTAAATTAAACGAATCTTTAGAATATTTAGCATAATCGCTTGCTGCATTTTAAGCGCCAGTCGCACGCTGCTTGCATTGCTACGCCCACCTTTGCTGCTTCTTCCATTTTTTGTGTTTCTCACTTCGACCCCCACAAAAAAACGAAAACCAAAAAAAACACAGCACTGCTGCTGGTGCATATGCTTCAGCTGTCTGCTCTGCCTGCCAGTCTGTCTGTATGGTTGTATATGTGTGTTTGTGTGTGTGTGTGTGTGTGCATGTCTGTTTTGTTCATGCCTATGCCCGGTTTGCTGCCGACTGCGGCTGCGGCTGATGCTGCTGCTGCTCACCTCTCACTCAACTTATCGCATAATCGCGACGCATTGTCAAGACTGAGACTGACTGCTCTCTCTCCCTCTCTGTCTCTCTCTACACACACACATGCATAATTGCCATTGCCGTTGCTGCTGCTGTTGTTGTTGTGTTTGTTGTTGGTGGTGGTGATAGTGCTGCCACTGCAGCAGCAGCAGTGCAGTCTGCTGCCATGTTAATATTTATTATTGCTTTGGCACGTTTTGATTTTGATGTGTTTTGCGCTAAACGTTAATCGTTAAAGAACAGCGCCAATAAGACTCTTTCGTTTTGCACTACAAATGCGGTGCGCGGCATAAAACTGATTTCGTAATCTAAATAAGCACAGATGTCATCGGCTGTGAATAAGTACATATGTATGTACATATTTATTACATATTACATATGTATGTACATGTGCATGTACTTACATATTCTTGCTTATTCTGCTTAACTCTTAATTACATTCTTCTCTGTGTGTGTGTGCTTGTACATATTTTACTTTGCTTGCTAATCATCCATTTTGTTTCATTCGATTTCATTTCATTCCAGTTTGTGCGCTGTTTGCTCCAATTGATTCTCAAGTTTGCTTGCGACAATTTCGTATCATTCCGGAATCACGCACACATCCACATCATAAGTATGTGTGTATGTGTGTTCGTGTGTGTGTGTGTGTGTGTGCGTACATATGTCGAAATGATTTCCATTTCCATTTATTGTGTTATTGCTTTTAGTGGCGCTGCCTCCGTTTGCTATTTGCTGTTACTGTTGCGCTGACTTCGCGGTCGCTTCTGTTATTGTAATTTGTGTGTTTGCCGTTTGCGTAGTTTAAACCTGTTGGCTCTAGTCGTAGTTGCTGTTGTTGTTGTCAGCGAGTATGTACGCATGTGTGCTTGCATGTATGTATGTATATTCAAATCCTGCACACACACGCACATGCAAAGTGCGTCAATACTCAGCGGGGATTCTACAAAGAATTGCGCTTCTAACATTTTTAGCGACTCTTCTTGCGTAGACCTTACATGATGTGTACATACATACATACATACATACATATATGACAATTGCAGCACAACATATTGCGCAAATCTGTGGTTGACATTTCCCCTCAGGTGACATCTTGTCTTGCAGCCAATCGACTGGAATAATACTTGGGATAATTACGTCACACTTCTTTGTCTGCTTTTTTCTTCGACTACGCAATTTAAATAATAAATAAATAATAGTACAAAAAATATGAATGAAAAAACTTTTGTTTTTTATAATCTTATCATTGAAGTGAAAATAATAAATATTCAGAGATATGCACACATACACAGCTGGACAGTAAACTAGGTGTTAAGAGAATAATTTGTATTTTATTTTTGTGTGTCATGTCCAAAATACAATATATTCATTTGTCCCTGGCTGAAGATCGCATTAGAATAATTAGCTAGTGGAACATACAGTAAAGATTCTTTCCGTTGTTTAAAATATGACTCAGTTTTATGGTGAGAAAATCGAGAACAAAATCTTTCAACAACTTTTTGGTTTCTCATCGGGGCAAACTGAGAAAATGTCAAAATTATTCCACTACTGTTATAATGATATAATATAATATATAAAGCATATATAACATTTTTTGCAATTAAGTACTCTAATATTTGCTTCTTAATACATTTTATTGGTATGCCAACCTGTAATGTTTACCTATCTTCAAAATTGAATTGCTTTTTTAACAATATTTGAGATATTTTGTGTTTCCAACAGAGAACAACAATTGTAGTTGACTGTCCAGGTGTGTACATATAAGCGAAAGTTGATTGTCTTTAGCACAGCATACTTATTGGGGCTCAGAGGGTGACCGTAAATAGCATAAAAACGTATCGTTTCTGCTTACTTCATTTACTAAAACGACAACAACAACAAAAGTCGATATGAAAAAAGGAGAAAGAGAGAGAATGACAGACGCACAAACACACGCAGAGATAAACAGCCCTGTCTGTGATTTGCAAATGCTCCCCCTCTCTCTACACACACACACATACACATATAAACAGATTTGTATGTGTGTGTTGACATTCATATCATTGGCAATTTAGCGGCGCAATTGATAAGCACTTGTGACGTCATGGCAGGTGAAGTTCGTTTGTGTGTATGTGTTTGTGAGTATGTATGTATGTATGTGGTGTGTATGTGGGTAGCCCAATGGATCAAAAGCCAAACCAAACCAGTTTCATCACGCACATGGGCAGGCAAGCGTTGCCAGACATTGGCAAAGGCATTAACATTAACTTAACTTTTATTACGGCTTAAGTCCAAGCTACAAGCATACACACACACACACACACACACACACATATATATATACACATACATACAAGGCTTGCTCAATGGAGCAAAGACAAATTGATTTAATTACATTTCAAATATGTTAACAAGCTACAACAACAACAGCAACAGCAACTGTAGCGATAACAAACGAAAAATGCACACGAAATGGAATTTCCGAAAATCATAAACATAGAGGAGACCGCAACAAGAAGCAATGCTGACGCTGACGCTGACGCTAACGTTGGCGACAGCGACGTCAACAGCGACGTTAACGCCTATGCCGAGCGTCGACCTGTATTCGCGCGCGCTTTTTACATTTAGTTTGTTTGCGGGCCTCTGGCAAACAAATACATTCGTGTCTACGAATGTGTGTGTGTGCATACCTGCGTCAGACCGTGCCTACCAGTGTGTATGTATATGTAGGTATATGTGTGTGTATGTGTCTGAATGTGCATATGTTGCCATTTAGCTTGGGCCACTGAGACTGACGTTTGTTTTTTTTTTTTGCCTTTTTGCTGTTGTTGTTGGCATGCGAGAGTGTGAAGCGGTAGCGGTAGCGCCAACAGCGTCAACAGCTGGCGGCTGTCGGACAGGCCAAAGCCTCTTTATGACCATAAAAGCCATAAAAAGCAAGAAGAGCCAGTCAGCCAACAACAACCAAAATTGAACAGCTCCAACGCAAAGAGAGACAGAGAGAGAGAGAGAGAGAGAGACCGAGACAGCGAGCACGCCAAAGAGAGTGAGAGCAGCGCAGAGGCAGAGCCAGAGCCAGAGTCAAAGCAGCTAGAGCAAGAGCGAGAGCGTTGACAATTTTATTCGATTGGGTCTGTTGTTGTTGTTGTTGTTATTGTATAAAGGGTTGTGGGTGAGTGAATTAAGTGCGGAAGGGGGGAATAACGGACAAGGTTGTAAGCATGTGGCGTCGCTCGCCAACGTCGACGTCGGCTTCGTGCGTATGCGCTGCGTATATATAAATATACACATGTATATGTGTATGTGTGTGTGCGTTTATGTCGAGCTTTTTGCTAGAGTTGTTTTTGGGTTTTTTTTCATTATTTTTTCTTTTATTGCCACTTGCGTGTGCTGCCATTTAGCGCATTTAATTTAATAATTAAGTCGCTGATGGAGACGTGTGCGCTCTTTAACACTAATATACATACATACATATATATATATATATATATATGTGTGCGTGTGTGTGTGTGTGAGTTGGCTTCTTTGCATTTTCCCAGCTCTTACTACTTAAGTAGAAATCAAATAAAATAAATAAAGAGCGCAGAATTGAGAGCAGAGCGCAGGCGACGATCATCGCTCTCTCTCTCGCGCTCTCTCAGCGCCAAAATGAGCAAAGAAAGGTAAACGGTAAAAACAAAAAGGATTTGAAATAATAATCGAAATTCGGACTAAAGCCGCAAGCGTTGACAAATACGTTTTAAAGCAATATTTGTGCCAACTGTCAACAAGTTAATTAATCAAAAATCTCAACTCAAGAAAAATAAATAAATCACATTTGGAAAAGGTTCTTTTCTATCGTAAAAGTAAAGCAAAACTAGCAAAATGGCTGCAGCAAATAACAACGAGAATGAAAAGGAGAACTTGAATCGGTTGCACGTGAAGGGGGACAGTGCCTTCAAACGAGGCAGCCACAAAACGCGTCGCGCTCGGTGACGCGCACAGCACAACAACGTGCCACAGGCAGCAACAGCAACCCTATCGAGTCATCGTCTAGCTGATGTGGCAGACATTGATGCGGCTGAGATTTACTATATGACTATATGTACGAGGTGGAGCAACAGCAGCCCATCTGCCCGGCTCACTTGAAGGATCAGTCGGAGGTGACGCATGAGATGCGTGCCACTCCAGTTGCAGGCGGAGAGCTTCCACTTGGCTGGTCGCCATTATCGATCGCTATCTGCAGCTGGTGAAGGACACCAAACGCAACAAACTGCAACTGGTCGGCGTCTCGGCGCTGTTGATAACCACCCTGTCGCGTCCATCGCCCAACCATTTCCTGAGGCGCTGCACTTGCTCAATAGCAATCCTCGTGCGCCGACGGGCTTTACGGCCAGCCACTGGACACCGACGCTGGTGCACCACTCCAGATACACCGCTGCCGTGGTCCGCTCATGGACTCGATTGTGGGCCAGCTGGAGAATACCTCAATAGAATATCTACAGAGAGAGCTGTGTCTCCCTCTTTTCCTTGGGATGTGTTTAACTACCTTCCCCAATTTCATAAATAGCGCTGGGTGCGCGTCCCAAATATCAAAATCACTTCACATTTTTGATAAGAGTGAAAATGTTATTCTTAAATCAATCAAAAAAAAAAAACAGAAAAAGAAAAAGAAGAAGAAAAACAGTAATATTTATGAAAATATTGATAAACGATTTGTTGTCAAATGTTGTTAACTGGGGCACTGTTGTTGGCTAAGATGATGCATAGATAACAAACAATTCATTGTCGTACAATGGCCCAAATACCGCTAAAAAGCTTTTAAATAAATATTACCTTGAAGCGAGCATTTTATACGAGGGGCTAATGCCCGAAATATCGTTGAAGTTGTTGCTGTTTGTTTTGTGTTTCTTTTCTTTGTTGTTTTTGTTTTTGTTTTTTTGGCATGGATGTGACATTGATATAAATGCTGAGTCAAATGTTGGGTCGTTCGCCTATGGCTAACCATGGCTATCAGTCTATTGGCTGTCACAAATGAGATAATCAGCTGTTGCAGATCTGATGCTAACCGATTGCCGATTACCGATTACCGATTACCGATTACCAATTACCAATTACCGATTAGCAGAGGGCAACTGCATATAAATGATTTAATGCAGCCAAATTGCTGGATCATTTCTCGAGCACATTACAGCAACACTTTTCCATTGGACACACAACAGCAGCAACAACAACAACAATTATCATGTCATGTTTGCAAAGTAAATACATACACAACAACAACAATAACAACAACACGCATAAACAAGCAAACACACACACACACACATGCATAGGCAAATACAAACACCCACAACTATTTTTTTTTACGCTTTTTACGGTTACACGTGCGTGCGTCGTCCTCGTCATTACCCTACTATTGTCTACCTCCCACCCCACACCCCTTGCTCAACACTGAGTCCCACTCTCGCATAAAATCATCAACACTCGACAAACCGAAACAGAGCACAACGTTTGCCAGCCACACCATTTTATAGTCTCTCTCTCTCTCTCCCTCCCTCTCTCTCTATCTATCTGTGTGTGTTCTCTTTAGCGTGCGCTCTCACAGTTGCGGCTCTCTCTCTCACTACACTTTACTACTGCGTGTGTACTTCGATTTCGGTTTTGGCTTCTCTTGCTGTGCTGTATTTTAAATACACTTTGCCAAGAAACAGCCCATCAGCTGGTCGATCAAACTTAACGCAACTCTCTCTCTCATGCACAGCTGACTTCATATTGTAGTAAGCTTATTTTTAAAAATTACATGTTTATAAAGTTATTTCGAAGAGCTTGATTTGGGGGTTCAATTATTCACACATGTATGCGAGTCGCTGCTGCTGGGTGTGCAGTGAGTGTATGCACACTTCGGTCTTATGGCATTTATTTTGGTATTTTACTTGTTTTTGTTTTTTTTATTGCGGTTTTGCATTTAGAAATTGATGATGATGCCTCTTTGTGCTTGCGTGCGTGTGTGTGTGTGTGTGAGTTTGTGTGGGAACGTTTTCCTTTTAAATTGAAAGTGTAACACGAAATGTGCGCGCGTGTTTTTGTGTGTGTGTGTGTTGTGTGTATGTGTCCGGGTGTCCGCCCAGGCCGTAGCCAGTGGCGTGAAAAAACATTTTATGGTCTTCTGTTTAGCTTTTTGAGTGGCTTTAAAAATGCGTCTCTCGACTGATTTTTATTTGCCTCGTGTCGTGTCGTGTCATGTCTCTTGCACAAGCGCACGCACTCATCTCAAGCATTCTTAACATATTTTCCCCGATTGATATCTTAGTTTGAGAACACAGGCCAGGCCCGGCCAGGCCAGGTACGCTGTGCAAATGCTCTTGCATACCTGCCTAAATACATGTGTATGTGTACATATGTGTATATGTGTATTTCATTCGATTACATTTCATTTAGAGCTGTTTCTCGTCGCTCTTGTTTAATGCATTTACAAACTTTAGTACCCTTGTTGTTATTGTTATTGCCATACGTGTCATGTTAACTTTTATAATATCAACAACAACAACAAAAACTACAACAGCAGCAGCAGCAACAGCAGCCGCAACGTTGAGATGAGCCAGAAAATGCCGGAAGTTAACGCCGCAGTCAATATGTACGTCAACGTCGCTGCTAGCGTCACTGTTGCGCTAAGTAGCAACGCTAACGCTAACGCTGTTCACTGTTCGCTCTCCGCTGTTGACGTTGACGTTGACAGCAGGCGTGCTGTGATGCTGCTGCTGTTGCTGCTGCTGCTGTTGGCGATGACGGCGTCGTCACCTTCGGCGTTGCCGTCGACGTCGCTGTCAACGAAAGCGTTGACATTGCTTTTGTTGTTTTCGATTTTCGTTTTCGCTTGTTCTTATTGTTATTGTTATTCGCGCTGTTGTTGCTGTTGCTGCGAATAAGCAACAATTATGGTTGCGGCGCATTTCGAATTCAAATTCAAATTGAATATATGTATGTATATTTGTTGTCGTTGTTGTTGTTGTTGTTGTTGCCGCTGTTGATGTTTTCAATTTATTCAGCATTAAGCAACAGACAAAAACAAAACACGCGCACGCCACTCTTTTTGTTTATTGTACATACATACATACATACATATGAACATCTGATGTATGTATGAACAATTTATCCATAAATAAATGAATTTTTCTCGCATTGGAGCTGTCGACAGCGCTGATTTCAAGATGAACCAGACTTCAACTGATCCCCAATTGAAACCAAGATCAACTCAGTTAGCAAAAAGGTCGTCGAATTATTGTCAGCTTATCTTAATGCATACATAATTGTATCCCGGATATAAATTGTTTCAGTGTACGATGCATACAGACAAGGGCATATCCAGGTGGGTGGGTCGGGGAAGAATCCTTAATATATACATACATACACATATAATATAAGAACTAAACTCAGAATGATTTCCCAAATATAAATAGGAAAAAAATAGTATATAAAAATATAAACACGCATAAATACTACACACACACACATACACATGCACACAAGAGATACATGAACAATTAATATTTGCTTGTCTTCTTTGCATTTGGGTCAAAACCTGTTGACATAAGACATTTAACACACAAATGGGTTAAAATGCTAAACACAATATCATCAAAATAAAACAACAACAAAAAATCTAATAACATTAAGCAGCAAATAGGCGAAAAGTATGGCAACTACAACAACAACTACCACAACAACAACAGCAGCAGCACGCACAAGAGAAAAGAAACGAAACGAAAAAAAAAACCCAAAGCGAAACAAAGAAGTGGAAAACAAATAAAAAAAAATTGCCTTGGGCATGAAGAAGTTTAAATACTCTTGTAAGACGATGTATGTACATACATAGATACGCAGAAGAAATTGTTGCCATAAAAATACATACGCACACATAGCTAACTGTACACACATACATGTGTCATATGTCGTACACTTAACATTCATGCATACATAACATGCATGTAATACCCTTTACATACATACACACACACACACTTATAAGCTAACATAGTAAAAACAAAAATAACAAAGCAAAACCGCTAAATTACAATAACAACAAAAACATCAGCAACTCATTCGTGTGACGATTATCTTGAAATGAGACCATAGCACACACGTACACACACACACACACAAACACACGAACGACACACACACACACATGCTTACATTTACAAACACAAACGCCAAGTTAAACGGCCGCGCGCGGAACAATGACGACGCGACGTGACGTCGATGCCGACAAGTCCCACAAGTCATTGCGCTGAGAGCAGCAGCAGCAGCAGCAGCAACAACAACAACAACAGCGACAACATCAAGGAACAAGGGCGGAAGCAAGAGAAAACTAAAAGCCTAGCCAAAAGAGAACGAACGCACAATAAAGAGCTGAGTTAAAGCAACGACACCGCCTCGTTGACGCTGGCAGCGACGTCGAGGTCAGCACACAAGCACACATACACACACACACACACATACGGAGAGACAGAAATACATAATACAAATGAGCGAACATTTTTCAGCCTCGTGGTGTCCAGCCCCACGAGTGGACAGGGTATGGGATGAGTTGCCATTTGAATTGGTAGATTGGTAGGGGAGCAACCCCCCGTCCCCAACGCTCGTGCTTGCTGATGTTTTAGCTTCCATTTGATTATTATTTCGTTTTTGTTGGGTTTTTTTGTTGTAGTTTTTCATTTTGTGAATTTTGTGTATTTCCTGCACACGTTTTTTGTCTTACGTTTCGTCCTTAAGCCAAAGAGAGCGCGCCCTTCACTCGCCAGTCAATTTCAGCCAGTGTTGCCGTCTCTTTGCAAGCGTGCGCTTGTGTGTGTCTGTGTGTGTGTTTGTGTGTGTGTTTGTGCAATTATACTGGTTTATTGTGCATAGCCGACGGAGCCGACAATCAAATGTTGCTCTGTGTACAGTGTGTGCGTGTGTGTATGTGTTTTTCTTTGGGTGTGTGTGTGCTTGTGAGTGCAACGATATTGCCTGAGCCACTGGCAGTGCTGCTTCCTCTTTCCATAGCTATGTCATCACCTATGCGCCTTCTTCCCTCGGCCCCATCTCGCTCTTCTCTATCCTTCTCCGTCTCTCTCTTTGTCGACCTCTCACTCCAGTTAACATGGATTTTGCACGCTTGCTCGCTCGCTCGTTCCGTTGTTCCTCCGTCGTTTTATTTTGGACATTTTTTGTGAGACGCTCCGTTGCTATTGGTATTGGTATTGGTATTGAGTTACTTTCTGGGCTAATCCCGAAACGAGACGAGACGTTGCTGTTGTTACTGTTATCGTCGTCGTCGTCGCCTTTGTTGTTGTTGTTGTTGCTGTCTGTCTGTCTGTCTGTCACTCTGTGTCGTCTTCTTTGTGGCGGCAGGTGAGGGCCAGAAAACTTTCTAAGGTTTCGCCGGAGTCGTTTGAAGTAATCATTGCCCATTTTGGCTTCATAATTAATAATCAACGCTTGTGTATCTATCCATGTACACACGCACACACACACACACACACACAAAGGGATACTGTGTGTTTGTGTATGTGTCACCAGGGGGAGGCTGAAGGAGCGGCAGCAAAACACACAAATTGTGTTGGGTGTCCAACAATTAAGCATGGATTATGCTGAACAGAGATTTGTTTAGCGCAGTGCTGCCAGATCTACAAATGAAATTTTGTATGTACATACATACATACATACATATGTATGCCGTAAGCACGAAATAACTGTTTAAATGCCCTTAAAGTTAACAGCCCAAACGCATGCACAAAAATATATGTATGTATGTACAAATGTATGTATGTATGTACGTGTGTGTATATATATGTATATGTGTGTGTGTGTTCAGTGCTGCCATTTGGATTTAATGATTTTATTAGTTTGCCACTGGAAATTGTGTTCATAAGCAGCGGTTTGTGGTCTTGTTTTTAGCGGTTTCTTGCTTTGTCAAATTACTTATCGTTGTTTGCATACAATTGCAATGTTTTTCATTTTAGTGATTAGACCGTGAATCATTGAATGTCAACAAAATTTCCCATATACATACATACATACATATGTACATATATAAATATAAATATTCCTCGTGCAACGATTTCTTTTATTATTTTAGCATTGGCAACACTGGTGAGTAGGTAAGCATGTGTGCATGTGTATGTTTGTATGTATGTTTGTAGGTACAATAAGCACATACACATTAAATTTGATTTACAAAAAATGTGTCTTAAACAAGAATAGTTTCTTATATATATAAGTATAAGTATAAGTATAAATTACACACGTTAAACATTCCGTGACAAAATTGCGATACTCTCTGCTAGGGTTTACAACAAGCCGGCAATGTGCCCCTTGCATGTGCAGCTGTTGTTCACAGGTAGGCACACACACAGCCACACGCACACAAACTTAAACAATCATACATTCTCTTGCTCTCCTCTGCCGCCCCACCAATCATCAATGTGTTGTCAGCTGTTTCGCTGCTTATCAGCGACACTGCGAGATGTGACGTGACAATAAAATTGACAACAACAACAACAGCAGCAGCAGTAGCTTCGATCAGACTTAGACAGACAGCATGATCCCCCAACTCGGAAGTTAGTAGTCCCCTCTCAAAGAAAAAGCAAAAGCAAAAGCAAAAAAAAAACAGAAAACAACGGCAGATACTAAATACGAAAGACACACGCAGACAGACAACAACAACTTAACAGCAGGGGAGAGCAACAGCAGGCAGCAACAGCAGCAGCAGCAGCGCTGTCGAAATGACTTTGTTAAAGAGCGTCGCGCGTCGTCTAAGAGCGCAGCAAGAGTGTGAGTGAGCGAAGCAGTGGCTTGAATGCGCTTAAGAGTTGATGGCATCGTCATAAATTTCAAATGCTATCAGCTGTTAAAAATTCATGTGTACATCTGCTGCTGCTGTTGCTGCTGCGTTCGCAGTCAACGTGAGCGTCTAGCGCCAGCGTCTGCTGCAGCTTCACTTGCATGTGGGAAAGCCGCATACATACACGTACACAGACGCTTAGCTAATGTGTGCATGTTTGTGTGTATGTGTGCGTGTGGCGAGTGTTTATGCTCAGAGCACAAAGTGTCGTTGCCGTTGCGGTCGCTGGGGGGTTGCTCTTTGCTATTGCTTGCGCTCCGATGAAACCAATTAAAGTACAAACGCATTTTTATTTTACATTTCATTTATGTTATGTGTTTTGTTTTTTTCGTTCAGTTGAAGACGGAGTCAACGTCAACGTCGACGTCGACGTCAACGTCGACGCCAACGCAATCGTCACTTCTTATCGCTGTCTGCAATTTGTTTTCTTACCTTTTGTTTTCCATCTTCATCTTTTTTTCTTGCCTGTCAGCGGTAGCCCAATTTAATTTGGAAATCATTTTAAATTGAAATCTGCATTTTAAACGAGAGGTGAACTTTTCTCAAAAGATTGCCATAGATAAGTAACGGGGCTTTTCGTCACAGACGATTAACAGAAGAACAAAACAACCCCACAAAACACACACACATACACATACGCATACACATACATATGTACATACATGTATGTATATCCAGTCCCCCTTAGAGAGGCAACAATAAGTGCTCAACTACAGTTGTCGAAGGCGTCAACCAGCTCCATATCAAATACTTGAACGATGTCGAAAATTTCCAAAATTGTTTGGGTTCATTAATTGGGGCAACTATAATTAGCAAAGCTGCGCTGGGCATTTAATAAAGACAAAAACAAATACAGCACAAAAAAAGAAAACAAAGAAAACAACAAAAAAAAACATCATCACGTTAGCTCACTGTACTGTGACGGCGACTGCAGTTCATTGGCTGCCCCCCTGCCTGGAATGAGAGTGTGAGAGAGGTAGAGCGAGTGGGAGAGGGAGAGAGGCTTACGCATCCTAACCATGACCTTCACACACGAGTCCACGAGCCCGTTCGGCAGCAGCAGCCAAATGTGTGTCTATGGCCTTTGGCGCCATTTTTTCTTCTGCTTCTTCTTCTTCTTTTTATACACTTATTCGGCTTAACGGTTGTTGCTGTCGCTTGGCAATCTATTGACACCCGCGATTATTTGGCATTCTTTGTTTTGTGAGAATTTGCACAGTTTCTGAAATTTCCTTAAATAAATAAATAAATATTTATATCAAGCTTCATATATATGTATGTACATACATTTGTAGTAGTTGTGTATTTTCTGTATATGTTTATTCAATTTTCAACGAACGGCAAATACTTTTTTATCGACAAGAGAACAAGTATAATTAAAAAAATCTCCAAATCTAGATGACAAATCATGGGAAATTCGTTGAATGCACTTAAATTTTCTTGTGGGAAATTACTAAATATTTTTAGATTTAATTATAGCATATAAAATGTCAAATAATTTGAATATAAATGATTTTTATTGACTTTGGGAATTTAGCAAGAAAAGCAACAAAATATATTTATATTTATTACGAATTGGAATCAATATATATTAATTTGTGAATCGGACAAATCAGTTGCGAGTTGAGAGAAATTCTTTTGAAATTCGACAACTCTTTAATTGTTGCAGCTGTTGTGGCTGCGGCTCCTGTTGCCACATGCAGAACCAAATGTGATTTTTCATTGTTGCTTGCGGGATCATAATATATATTTATATATATATAGATATTTATATGTGTTATGCACTTAAGCTAATTAAAGCTGTGATTGTTAGCCAAGGTAACAGGGTAACAGGGTAACTGGGTAAACGAACATGGGCGTGAGGTGGCCAGAGTGGGTGGTTGCTTGGAATGGGCTTTGCGCTGGGCTACCCAGTGGTGGGTTGGCGTCTCTTTTTTTTCTCTCGCCAAAATGGGCGTAAATGGTTGGCGAAGAGTGGCACGTCGGCCTGCCTGCCTGCCTGCCTGCCTGCCTGCCGCATTGTGTCCTGCAACGACAGCGACAACAACAGGAACAATGCCCACAACGCTAACCCATAACCAACAATATCATCCCATCAAACCCAAACCCCCCCTCCAACTACCTCCCCAACGCTTGAATAGCTTCCGGTTCGTTCACATCAGCCTCATCATCATCATCAGCAGCGCCACCCGTTGACAGAAGCTGCGAGCGCAGGGGCAGCGAGTAGCGGGTAGCTGCGGAGGGGGTAGCGGGTAGCTGTGGAGGGGGCTCGAGGGTTGTTTTTAGCGGCCACTCTTTTGGCATCAGCAGCAGGACACTTAAGGTCTGCACCTCGCTCTCTCTCACCTCTCTCTCGCTCTCTCTCTTTCTCTCTCTCTCTCTCTCTCTCTGTCTCTCTCGCTCTACGTGTGCGTTGGAGTGTGAAGAATCAACACATCCTTATTTCAAATCGCCTTAATTACTCAAAGTACTCAGCAGTTGCCGTCGCTTCTGCTCCTACTCCATCTTCCTCTTCCACTCCCTTTCGCTGTCTATTTCTCTGCGGCGGCAACTAATCTTCTCAGCTTTTGACCAAAACAATGAAGATTACCAAAACTCAGAGCAGGCTCTCTCAGTCTCAGTCTCAGTTGCAAGTTGCAACTGGTTGCTCACCGATCAAAAAGAGGATCTGCTAAAGAGGAAATTGCATTTATAGATATATATATATATATATATATATATATATATATATATATATATATATATATATATATTTGAAGCTTTAACCAAGCAACTATCAACTAAATTGAAGTTGGAATCGACTCAAATCAAGCAATAATTTCAAATTACTTTCGATTTGGGTTTGGTTCTGAATTACATTTTTCATATTGTAATAATAAAAAATGTGGATATCATTTCGGACATATGTATGTGTAAGGGATATATGTATATAAAGGAGGCTCACATGATATATTTAAGGACATTTTGCCAGATTTTGACTGGGTTTCTTGCTGCATGCCACATCGGCATCGAAAACCAGAGCCACAATCAAAATCAGGCAATTTCTTGGCTGCTTTTCGGCTGAGCAGATGCTTCTTCAAATAACTGCAACTGCAACTGAAACACAAAGCGCTTGTTGACTTCTTGACCGACTGGCAGATACCTCGTCAAAATTAACAGTTGCGCGGATTCTTAAATAAAGTTTTTTGTTTTTTAATATATTAATAATAATAAAATAATAATATAATATCTAAGCTGCATATTTCTTTTTGTTTTTATGTCTTTTGATTAACATTAATATAATATTTATTGGTTTGATAAGCATGGCTTGCATAACTTAAAAAATATTTAGAAAATATATTTGTCTGATTTCTAATTCTGCCGACTTTTATTTATTTGTAAATCAGACGACACAAAACCGTAAAAAATCAATTTAATTATAAATCAAATTTAAGATTGAAATTGAAATTAAAATTAAAAATTTATGAAATATTTATAATAGTAAAAAATCGTTAACTATTTATGGCAATCAGACCCAAAGTGATGGAGGCCAATATGCCCCAATTTTGATAGTTGTGCACTGTTTACAGGGTATGCAGCACGGCACAAATAGTTTTGCTGGCTGGTTTCAGTTGGTCTGCAACTGCTTTTGTTGGCACTGCCACTGCCACTGCGACTGCTGAGGCTGTGGCTGTGGCTGCCACTGCTGCAGTTGTTGTTGTTGTTGTTGTTGTTGTTTGTTGTTGTAGTTTGTTGCCTTTTGTGTTTGAGTTGTTGCCGCACCGCGCCGCACGTCTGCTGCAGTCGAGCATTTTCGACGCTTTATTGTTTTGCTGCCTATCTCCTTCCCTTTTCAACAATTGCTCTCATTTCGGGGCAACGATGATGATGATGATGATGATGAGGTTGTTGTTGTTGTTGTTGATGATGATGATGTTGGTCCTTTGTTGTTGTTGTTGTTTGCTGTTTGCCGTTAGTTCATAGCGATTTGTTCTTTGTACTGCTTTCTTTGGCTCTGGCTGACTGACGAACTGACACAAGGACTGACTGACTGACTGACTGCTGGACTGACTGCTGGACTGACTGCTGGACTGACTGACTGATTGATGGACAGACTGTGTAGCAAACGGCTGCCACCGCTGCTGTTTGTCCTTCACTTTTATCGGCTCCTGTCTCTGTCGGTTTGTACATACATCATCTCCTGTCAACTTACATACAAACATACATAAATACATACCTATATATGTATGTATGTACATACATCATCGACTTGCAGACAATTCCCATGCTGGCATTGCACTGTCAGTCATCAGTCAAATTGTGTTAAATATGTTGAGAAATTGACGCTATAAAATGATTTAAGACTTGGCGTTAGTTATTGGAAACTGGACAGTCCCAAAGTAGTTCATGAGTCGAAACTAATCTCGATAAATCGATACATTTGAGCAGACATTGGGAAAAGGCTTTGCAATTTGCTAACCCATCTTGGCAGGAGCTGCTCACGATTCCACCTTCCAAGTTTGATAATCTTTCTAGTTCTACATACATATATCAAATTTGCTGATTCTAGCATTCAAATTGTGGGGACTCGAATATATATTTTATAGATTTTTCGAAATTTCCCTATAAATTTGGGAAAAACCAACCGATTGTTCCTTTGAATTATCTTTATGATATAGGATTAGTCCGATGGTAACTGATCAGTTTGATTGTTCCAACTTGCCAACTTTCGACAGATCATTCCTTTGGAAGATATACGCATATAGTGATGTATATGATATAGTGGTTTGATCTGGTAGACTCCGACTTATGCACCGATTACGCTCTGCACAATCCTTGGAATGCATCACTTCACAAACTTTCACTGCCTTTAAATGGAATCTTGGGAAATCTCTGATCTAATTGTGATCTTGAGTGTTTTAAATGAATCTGATTTCACAGGCTATCTCTCTCACTCTTCATCTGTCTCTCTCTCCCCCTCCTTCTCTTTCTCTTAATTATCCCATCTCGTTTGATTCTTTTGTTCTTCTGTGTTTTCCTCATCATTGCAATAAATGTTGAATTATTTGACATTTTTATGTATATTTATTTAAAAACAGGATATATAGATAATCCAGTTATAGTACATCATTTCTATATAGATATTTTTTTATATTTAAAATTTTAATTCATTTATATAATTTGTATCTTTTTTTTTTGATGTTCAATTCTAAATGCATAATTAATTTTTAATTAATTAACTTTGAACTTGCATTATTATATGTATATTGATGTCAATTGCTCATTCTGATGACAGATTAAAGATATGATTTCTTAACATTGATGGCAGCTGCGATGTCAACTATGAAAATGAGTCTTAAATCAGCAATGCAACTTTTCATTGTTACCCATTTTACAGCTATGCCTA